>JAOTRH010000010.1:8211064-8232715 GCA_034768845.1 Heliamphora exappendiculata | reverse complement strand
AATGGCCAATTCAATTGTAATTGATCCAGCTAGTGAAATCTGAATTTCAATGGCCAATGAAATTCACAGATTCTAACCGAATAAAACCGTGAGGGCATTGCCCAAAGCGGACAATATCGTTGCCATGAGAAGGGTTGGGGTGCTACAAGCAGTAGCAGAACTGACTCTCTCCACCTCTGAGTGTGGGCTATTGCCGTCTCACGTGTCATATGGGCAAGCTACTGAGTGGGCGGGTCAATAAGGACTGACAGGCTATCGGAGCTGGCAGGCTACTGCACAGGGACATGCAGCCCTAAGGGGGTGGATTGTGGTATCCCGATATCCCACATCGGAAAGGGAGAGGGAGTTCCTAGGTTATAAAGGAAAAATCTTGGATCCCTACATAGCAACGAGGTCTTTTTTCAGATGATAGAAACCCTAGAAGAATTCAGTTAAGCGTACTCACGCCAGAGTAATGCAAGGATGGGTGATCTCTTAGAAAAAACAAAACCGTGAGGGTTTTGCCCAAAGCGGACAATATCGTTGCCATAAAAAGGGTTGGGATGTTACAGATCTCAAAATTTGAATTAGGTCTCTACAATTTAGCATTTTGAAACCTAACTAATTGGGTTTGAAAGGCGAGTTTTTAAGCTTTGTAACGATATAGAACTCATAAGAAATGGATTTCTCTTTTTACATGTGTTATCTTTTTTAATACCTTTTACTACCTTTTTCACTCATAAATATTTAGTAAAAATAGAATATAGTGCTTGTTTGGTTCTTGGCTTAAAGTTGGGCTTAAAGCCATTTGTTAGAGAATTGAAATCGATCATTCAATTTTATACAAGACCAACATCACATGAACAATAATAAAGGAGAACAAAATCAAGAACACAAGTAAGAATCACGACACAAGAATTTTACGCGGTTCAAAAAATTATGCTGACATCCACGAGGTTATCACTTTTCATAAGTTCTTTAAAGAGAATACAAGTGCAATCAATAGGCTTAAAGCTGCATGAAAGAACAGTAAAAAATCACATGATAACTACAACCTTAATGCCTATTATAAGGTTATCCCGTAATAGACCAATCAATTTGTCTGAAGACGAATCGATCTGTCCATCGATCCTAATCAATCCGTCTATCGATCTATGTCGCATAGCTCATAGTGCTTTGATAGAACATCAAACCAATTTATCTATCTTTCCAAGTTGAATTGCCTCGAAGTCGACCCATTAACTAGCACTGAGATAGAAGTTGTAGAAACACATTCCAAGATCCAATTGCACCATTTAGAGCCAAACCCCATCAGCTTCACGACTTAGATCAAATAGTCCTAATAAACACTATCGTAAGCTCTTTCAAAATCAAGTTTCAGGATTAGACCACACTTATTCCTTCTCTTCCAATCATCAATGATCTCATTGATAATGAGAACCCCATCCAAAATCTGCCTCCCTTCCATAAATGCCGATTGTTTCTCATCGATCACTTGGTGCATGACACACTTCAATCTACTAAAAAGAACTTTGGCAAGGATAACTTTCTAGAGAAGCTTGATCATACTAAGGATAACCTTTCTACCCCTACTAATTCTCATACCAAGGACTCGATTTGGAGATCCTAAATCTTTCATGGCAAATTTCTTCGACATTTGTGTCTTGAAATTAAAAATCTCATATATGTTTGATCATGTAATCACCATGTCATTTACATTCAAGAGGAATTAACATATGACGTAGCAAATTTTCTAATATAGCAACAATAATCTCTATGAAATCTACTAAATCGTGTATCTGTTAAGAAAGTGTCGAACATCTTGTACTACTATCTGGGTTTTGTTTCAACCCATATAAACTTCTCTTCACTTTATGAATCATCTCCTCTTTCTCTGTAATTGAGTAACCATGTGGCTGGTGCATATAAATTTTCTCTAAATTCCCATAAAAAAATGTCGTCTTGACATTTAATTGTTCCATATGTAAGTCTTCTGTAACCATAATACTTAACACCGCTATGAAAGTAGAAATTTTTACAACTTGTGAAAATATCTCTATGTAGTTCCCTAGCATCTACTAAACCAATTAACTTCCAACCTTACCTTATATAGATTATTTTAATCAAATTCTTCCTTTAGCCGGTAGACCTAGTTGTTCTGTAGTGCGGAGTTTTTCTTGAAAAACTATACTAATTCACAAGTTTGCAAGTTAGATAAGAGTGAGTCCATCTTATCATGCACAACATGCTCTTTCCCATTCTTTACCTTAACATGCAAAACCTCTTCAAAGTATTCTGGCTTACTACTGTAAGTCAATAACAAGTAATGCAAAAAAGGTGAATAATTTACTATAGACCTTCTCAAAATGGGAGTATGCATACAAATGATTTTGCAATCAAACGATGCTCTTATAGTACTAATTTTATATTTGTTTGGTTTGATTGGACTATGAGTCTCTCTCTCTCCTCTCACTCTCTCTCTTATATTTATATTTATATAAAAAGTGAGTTCAATTTTTTCAAAATTGATCTAAGATATAAATTTAAAATAAATAATTAAGATTTATTAAAATCTAGATCTCGTAGTTGAAAAATAATCCTCTCTAAAATATGTATTCTCTCTCATCAAGAGGAAAAAATAATTTTATTTATAAATTATATTCTCTCTCGACGATTTTTAATAATTTTCTTTTTTAAATATATTCTATCTCAAGGATTTTTATATTTTTTCCTCACTTATTTATAATTATTTTTTTATTTTAAATATATTAAAAGTGCTTTTAAACACAAATCATAACTAATATATATATATATATATATATTAAGACCCTATTAGGAATAAGTTATTTGTCGTCCCGTCCTCTATAATATTTTCTATCTAGATTATTTTTCGATTCTCATTCAATAATAAAAGGTAATTATTTAAATCTTATCTTATTTATTATTTTCCATTATTTGTCGTCCATCCTCTATGATATTTTCTATCTAGATTATTTTTTGATTCTCATTCAATAATAAAAGGGAATTATTTAAATCTTATCTTATTCATTATTTTTCATCTAAATCCAATTGATTTTTTTAAAATAAATTACACTAATTTCTTTTAAAATTTCTAATAAAAACAAAAATATTCTCTGTGGTTTAGTTGTTTGTCTCAAATCAACCCAACTAATAAACCTCCCTCACCAATATAAAGAAAAACGTTGGATTGTGTATAATTCATTGCATATTTTTCCATATTGCCCTTGTTATGCCGAGATACTGTGAGTATCATGTTGCCCTTGTTATTCTGAGCTCAAACGCAGATGGTTCTTAAGCAACAAGCCTCATCAGTTTTGATTAATAAGTATCTATTTATCTGCAAGACAAACTTTTTTAAGCAATAAGCTTCATCAATTCAACTACGAATCACTTAGAAACCATCTTTCAAAAGCCCAATTTTGAATGAATCCTTATACAAAACCAATTCAAGTTCCTACACTGATAACGCCAAACTAATTCAAAGCACAAGCAAACCTAAATCTCAAACCAGATATGCATATGCACACACACGGGAGAAAGCAGATGAAGAATTGAAGAGAAGACGAAGGAGCAAGTAAAGAACCACTGAAAGCCTAATCTTCCATACGCATATATCACTGACCTAAACTCAAACACAGAGGATGAAATGTGCATCAGCTGCTTCAGATGTGCGCAGGAATTGAAAAACCCTTCTTCCCCAATCGAACCCCCAATTCCCCGTCGTCCCCTTTCCCCCCGGCCTCTTTTCCCCAACCGCCACCGTTAAACCCTTCGATTTGGCCTCCGGCGGATTTATAGATCTACTCTCTCTCTCTCTCTCTCTCTCTCTCTCTCTCTCTACAAAACCCACTTGTTATCGATAGTAAAACTGAAATCGGGCTCTGATCTCTCTTTAAAGACGAACCCAAGTTTCCCAACGAAGAAACGACGGCGAACCGATGGTGGAGCTAGGGTTAGGGTTTTTGGCTCCATTTTTTGCATTGTAACAGACCGAATATCAATGTGTTTGTATATATATATATTACGTATGTATATGTTAAAGAGGAAGAAGATAGTAGGCAAAGGTATTTACGTATTTTATAAAAAAAAAATTAAATGGAATTTGCTTTTTTTAATAACAAGAGAAGCCAGTGATAATTTAAAAAATAAAAGATGTATTTTTATTTTTATTAGAAATTTTAAAAGAGGTTAATGTAATTTATATTTTTTAAATTAATAAAAAATGCAATCTTGTATCCCAAATTTTTCATTTATAAAGCTTAAAGATCCTATTTAATTTAGTTTTTCACTTTTTTTCCCCAAATTCTTAGAAAGACTTAAAAAAACAAAAGGGGAAATAATTATTAGTAAATGGTAGGATTCCAAAAGGATAAAGACAAGTCAAAATCTGGATAAAATGTTAGAGAGTAAGAAAAAAATTTAAGAAAAATAAAAATAAAATATGCCTGTTGGCCTTAATCTGCCAAGTTTTCTTGCTATGTTCATATAGTAAGATGAGGTGAAACAGATATATTTAACAAAACTTTGTCATATGAGTTAAGATTTCTCTTTTAATGATAATTAATATCATTAATTAGGTATTAAATACATTTTGCTCTTCTACACCTATCTCATTATCACATGTCTGTCACTTTTTTTTTATAGAAAAAAATAAAAAAATATTCTAAATAAATTATTCAAAACAATATAACTTTTTTAGTTCATAATTGTTCGGGATGTTAAAAGTGATAAAGGTTCACTTACGTATGGAATTTACATATTTTTTAGTCCGCCTTTTGTTTATTAAATTATAATTTCAAGATTTGACATTTGCAACAAAGTGTTAACACTCTATTTTGACCGACGCTAAGTCGCTTTTTAGAATATTCAAATAACTTAATTTTTAAGAAATTTAGATTTTTTTTTTTAAAAATAAAATATTTGGGATAATTTATTTAGGATAGTTTTAATTTTTTGCTTCAATGTTTAATTACATGCCCCTATTTTTTATTTTTAAATTGTAATAATTGAGATATTGGTATAATTTGTTTATTTATTTTTTGAAGTAAAATTAACTTTAGTTTGAAGGTTCCTTCCGCTGAAGGACTATTTACCAAAGTAACAAACATTTGTTTACGTCGTTGCAAATTACTACCAAAAATTAAAAAGATTACAGTTAAAAACCGTGATCTTAACATTTCAATTACGGTTTTAAAAGCATTATCTACGGTAGTGATTAAAAATCTCCTATATTCAATCATGCACGGTTTAAAACTATGGTGGAAAGTTAATGAAAGCTGTTATAAAAAATCAAAAGGCGAGATTATTTGAAATAGAATATCTCAGTTTTTGAGAAGAACTGTGATGGTTATTTAGTAAAGATCTCAGTTGTTTGTTGTAACTTATTATAGATATCAGACCTGTGATAATTATTTGATATAAGTTTTGGTAGAATCGTGATTGTATACAGTTATAGATCTTGGTTATTAATCAAACGGTGATGGTTATTCAATAAAAATCTTAGTTATTTTGTAAAACCGTGATTGTTGTGTAATAACATCTCACTTTTGAAAGGGTTAAAATCTCAGTTATTAAAAAATCATAATCATTATTATGCCAAATATTTTTTGCTTCCATTGTAATTATGATACTTTGGTCGTATTGTTAGGTTATTTATTTATATTAGGTTTGTAGTTCACTTGGATTGTTACAACTAGTAATAAAACTCAATTGGTAAAATAGTTACAAAATCATATGTCAAGGAAAAGAGAGAAAAAACCTACAAACACAAAAGCAAAGAATGATCTATACAGTTTTCTCCGGCAATTGAAATGAAACCATTTTTTTAATTAAAAAAATGTTAAACTTTTAGTAACATTTGCACGTGTATATCAGAAACTTAAAGCAGTGCCACTATTATGAATTATGCACTCTTGTAACTCTCACCTCATAATCTAATTTCTTTTGCTTTTATAAACATTTCTTAGGAGGTGTTGGGATTTTTAGGACACTAATCCATAAAATACAATTGATTGGGCAGTAAAAATTTCACGTACGTTATAATCTACACAAAACAAATAAAGAATGCGTTAATCACAATGAACATGAGAATATATGTGGTTCGACTAACTGGTTACCTCCACGAGAAAAAAAATAATTTACTATTCATAAATATGGAATACAAGTTTAACTTTCAACCTTACGAACTTCCGTATGACCTCAAACTGAGCCTTTCTATATCTCTCTATACTTTCTCTAACCTATCTATGAGTCTCTTTTGAGTATTATACGACGTACACACATTCTTGGAGTCATTCATATAGTTAATCTAGGGTTTCTAAACATAAAATCCATACATAGATACAAGGCTAAGTCAAAAAACCCGCAGTCTTAACTGTACAAAAATTACTGTCGCGCCCAGGCCATTTAATCGATCAAAGACAAGCCTTGGTTTCTCTACAGTCTACAGAAGCCTTGTGATTGGTTTTTTTCCTTTTTCACCATTCGAATACTTTTCGAACGTTCTACCGAACATGAATGTCAGAATTCGAGATGCTAAACCTAATAGGAGGTCCATACTACGTTTTCATATGCAAGAGGTGCACCTGCAATGGGGAGGCCCAATTGTTTCATCGCTCGATCGTAACCTTCATGGGTCTCTTTGAAACCACAAATGTTTGTCCTTTCTGTAGATTTAGGCTAGGAAAGCCATCAAAGCAGTACATTCCATGGTATAAACCAGTTTTAAAAATAGCAAGGCTTGCGATCAGCATCATTGCATTGTCGAAAGAACAAAGTCGAGTGTCACGACTTCCATTCTCAGATGTTATCAATAGGGTGCTTACACTCAACAAAGATCATCCTGCTTACAATATTTATTCTGAACTAGTGGTGGTAGATAGGATTGTGGTAGTACATGGACAGATAGTACTGTAGCATTTTGCCGAGAATGCGGATGATTCTACCAGGAAGTGTGCTTTTGTCGCTAGTCTTCATGAAAAAATGGAGAAAAGACATCAAACAAAGTGGTTAGTGAAGAAAAAAATGGTGTTAAAAATGGAATTTTCTTCTGTTTATTGCTTTTATGGCAATAAAACTTAGCAATAGAATATTTGAAAAAATGATATTCACACATACCACCAATAACCGACCAAACACAGATGCGAAACAAAAATTAAGACTTTGAGTACTATCAATTGTGTTACATACACAAACACCAATGACCAACCAAGCACATATATGAAATAAAGATTAAGACTCTCAGAGTCATAACATTTGTTTCACAAGTCTTAATTTTTATTTCACATATGTGTTTGGACTTTGAGTATTCAAAATCTTAATATTTGTTTCACATCTGTATTTTGTCGGTCATTGGTGTCTATGCATGTAGCACAGCTGATAGAATATGGGAGAATATGTGGAGCAAAGGAAGATTAAATTGAGGAACATGAAGAAGATGGAGAAAACTAATCACATAAGAAAACTAAATACAAAACTATATAAATACATGGAAACTGATATGCCTACTCCGATTTTTACTTCTTCATCCATCATAAAGACATGAATTTTCTAAGTGTAACTGTTTTAGTTAATATTTTTTTGATAACTCAGCGTGTCTGGGGCAATTTTTTGCACACCTCGACTAAACTCTGGTGTAATAATTTCACCACCTACTTGTGGAGATCCTAATTAAAATTGATACAAAGTCTTGTATGAACTAGCCTAAAAAAAATTGATAGCACTGAGAGGTTTTGAACTTGAGACCTAACTTTTATGCCTCAACTATCAGGTCAACCCCTTAAAGTTTGTTTTAGCTAAGGTGGAAAGACATTTACTAAATATGAAAAAATAAAACTTAAGAAAAGCGGTAAAAGTGGATTTTTTTTTGTTTTATTTATACTTTTTAAACTTTTTGCTAAAATTTTTTTAAATTCTTCATGATAAAATTTTTTTTAAAAAATATACTCATTTAAACTAACACCAAAAAAATCATAAAAGACAATAAAACCAAAAAAACTATCTCAAATGCAAACGAAATTTGGGTTGAGCTTTGATAAGTTTTTTTGGTTGAAGAATTGTTTTTCTTGATAGATTTGTGACCCCAACAAATCTTAGAATGTTTTTTCTAGATCATATCCTCTTTTTTTTTGCTTCACAAATTCGAGTTTCAAACATAACATAAAACTAATCAGTAAAGGATGAACTACTGAAAAATGACATGACAATGGGTGTTTCCCCCTTATGTTCAAAAATCAAAACTCCAATTTGAATCCCAACTCCTCTCCTCTACTCTATTCGCTAATCTCAAACTAGTTAAAATGATGTTGGCAAATCCGAAAGACAAATCGGGAAATCAAGAGAAAGCAAAATTAGCAACATTAGATAACAAATCAATGTCAAGGCTTTGTAGACGACACCTCCAATTTGCAGACGACACCACCTTATTCTGCAGCCCTGATGTAGAGGGACTCCAAGGGGTTAAAAGAGTGCTGAGATGTTTTGAGTTTACGTCGAGTTTAAAAATTAATTTCCACAAAAGCTTGATTTGTGGAGTTGAGGTCTCTGATGGAGAATTGCTAATACTATCAACTCTTCTACCATGTAAATTGGGGAGTTTTCCGTTCAAGTACCTTGGTTTACCTGTAGGTTCGAATCCAAGAAGGGTAAAGCTTTGGGATCTAGTTCTTGAGAACATGAGGAAGAAACTTATCCCATGGAAAAGGAAACTTCTATCCAAAGTCGGAAGAATCCAGCTCATCAAAGCTTCCCTAGCTAACCTCCCTGTGTACTATCTATCCATATACAGAATGCCTATGTCGGTGGCTCACCAAATAGAGAAGATCCAGAGAAGGTTTCTGTGGGGCGATGGTGAAGTCTAGAGGAAGGTCCATCTGGTGGGCTGGGAAAGAGCAATTCTTAACAGAAAATTTGGTGGCCTAGGCATCCCCGACCTCAAAGCTAGAAACTCAGCTTTATTATTAAAATGGTGGTGGAGATTTGGGTCCGAAAGCTATAGCCTATGGAAGAGAATTGTATGTAGTAAATATGGGGGCAACACCCTAGACTGGTTTCCTCAACTACCAACAGGACACAAATCCTCTGCAATTTGGAAAGAAATTTTGAAAGTGGGTTTAACTGAGAGTCCATACAAAGAAATATTTCAGGAGAATTGTAAAATCAAAGTGGGTAATGGTGTTTCAATCAAATTTTGGACTGATCCTTAGTTGGGAGACCAATCTCCAGCTTCTCTACACCCTAGACTGTTTATGCTCTCTCAACAAAAGCACATCTCCATCCAAGATTTGCTCTCACTCAGCTGTACTTGGAATCTTGAGTTCAAAAGGAACTTATTCGAATGGGAGAGCCACAACCTCAGCCTGCTCCTAACCTCCTTACAAGGTATTCATCTGAATTCAATGAAGCCAGATAGACTGATATGGAAAGGTCAGAAGGGGGGTGCCTTTTCTGTGAGATCAATAGCCACCCTAGCTGACTCAAAAAAAGGAAAACAAGTATCAGACCTTTGGCCAGTTTGGAACAATGCTATGCCTCCTAAAATTCAACTGTTTGCTTGGATGAGCTTAGTAGCCAGAATTCCAACAAGGATGTTATTACAAAAGTGGAAAATTATCCCTGCCTCTGAGTCTGAACTGTGTGTCCTCTGCGGTATTGCTAACGAATCATCATCACATCTACTCCTGTTGTGCAGTTTTGCTTAGAGAATCCAGGCTAACATTCTCAATTGGTGGGGATCAGCTTGGGCTTGTCCAAAAAATCTTGTTGATCTCATGGCATGGTGGTTTGGCTGGAAGTTTCGGGGCTTGAAACAAAGGATCTGGTTAATCCTTTTCTATTCTACCCTGTGGGCAATTTGGATGGCTCGTAACAATAAGATTTTCAAACAGGTGGAAGTAAGCTGGGAGGAGACAGCTGAAGAATCAAAAATTCTTGCTGCAATATGGTCAAAAGCTGCCTGCAATGCATCTTTCTTCACAGTGGAGGACTTTCTTTTTTGTATCGAAGTTGTTCGTGATCTGAATCTGGTTCAGCAGAGAAATCTTCGTCTCTAATTTGCCATTTGCTGCTAGTCCTTGTTCCCGGTGTAGAACTCTTGTCTGCATTGGGTTTTTTTTTTTTCTGTTTTTCCTATCTTTTGTTCCCAGGTGCTTGCTTGGGCATTGCCTTGTACCTCTTGTGTTATCCAGACCTGCTATTCTTGCCCTGATAATTAATAATATCCTTCTTTGTTGAAAAAAAAAAAAAATTCAATGTCAAGTTTCTTTATTTCAATTTGATTTCAAGAAATTAAAAATTCTTAACAAAATTTGGTATTACCTATCGTGCGACTATAAATGGAAAATAGACCAAAGAGCTAAGGTCTTACAACCTAAAAAATACAAAAATTCTTAATTAGCAAGTTGTCAATTGCTATGTATGTCTTAAATAGGGTTCTTAGTAAGGCTATTCCGACTACTCCTTTTGAGTTGTGGACTAGTACGAAACCCAGTTTGAAACATTTACATGGTTGGGAAGGTCTAGCAGAGGTTAGAATCTATAACCCACATGAAAAAAAATTAGACTCTAGAACGATATCTGGATATTTTATTGGTTATCCAGACAAGTCTAAGGAGTATAAATTTTATTGTACTAATCACAGTACGAGGATAGTTGAGATTGGTAATACCAGATTCCTAGAGAATGGCGAAATTAGTGGGAGTAAAAAATCAAGAAAAGTAAATCTCAATGAAGTAAATGTAGACATCCCAACCATCTTTCCTCATCGAGAAATTGTTGCTCCTTAGATTTCTCAGCATATTGAGGAGAATAGATAACATATAGAAAATGATTTACCTGTGAGACCCTGTTTCATTTTCAAAATGATTTTAAGTGTTAACGGAGTTGGAGTTAACTCTTAACTTGGCTGTGTTGGGTTTTTGTTTCATCATAGTGGAACAACATGTGCATATGTATTTGGCGTTTGTTCGGGTTCGAAAAAGGCAAGTTCGATTTGGTTTAGGGTTGAAAAACCTATTATAACGCAAAATTCATTTTTCTCCGTCGTCCATTCAACTGGACTGGGTGTTCCAGTCAACTGGATTGGAGGATCCAGTCGACTGACCCGTGGAGGTGGGTAATTTTTGAGATTCCAGTAGCCTCATTCAGTTGACTAGGTTGGGGATTCAGTCGACTGAACCCCTGGATTTGTGCTTGGTCTATAAATATCAGACGTTGGGAGATATTTTGAGATATTTAATTTTAGATATGGTTTTCTCCTCATGAAACCTCTGCCTTCTCTCTAGATTTTGATGGGCCCGGGGCTTAGTTTTCAGCGATCGGACAGCGGATCCTTGGTGCTGGTACTGGGGGCTTCGCATCTATCTGGACAAAATTATGTTTCATCGAGGTTTATTTTTTGAGACGTCGAGCTTTTGGCTCAAAGAGGTAGGATCTTAGACTATATTATCTTTAAAGGGTGCTATGTGCGATTGCATACTTTTTTATCGGTTGAAAATGCTATATATGCTGATTTTTATATTTAAACCATGTTTGTTCGGATAAAAATCATGTTTTGCGCTTTTCTTGATTTATTACATGATATGGACTTGTGGATGTTCATGGTTTTAAAAAGGTGATTTTAAAAATAGAGGATTTATGAAAACCTTAAAAATCGTGTTTTAGAGGTTTGGAACTAACCCTCGGGGTTGAGTTTCTGATTTTGAAACGTTTTAATAGAAACAGTGAAAACTTTTTTTGAAAATATTTTTTATTGATCTCCATGATTGATGGTTGATATGGCGGGTAGCCATTAGATCTTTTTATACATATTTAATATATAATTGTTAAAGTGTTTTCATAGTTGAGCTATGGGTTTAGCGAGAGGAACCTTTAGGGTTTGAGGTTGGACTCGCGTGTGTGTTTTGTGACGTGTTATGTCAAAAAATGACCGATTTGGGGATCTATGGATCGAACAAGTTTAGGGCATGTTTGAGTGATTGTCCGGTGATGAAAGACCGTGAAGAATTGCATATTAAGGCAAGTGATTGTCCTGCGGTGAAAGACCACGAATAATTGCATATTGGATTAGTATTATCCCATGGTGAAATACCGTAAAAGAGTATGACATGTATATGAATCTGATGATTGGATTAGTATTATCCCACGGTGAAATACCGTGAAAAAGTACGACGTGCATATGAACACTATGTGTATGCGTGCGTGTGTGCGTATTTTCTCGGCTGTGTATTTCGAGTGAAAAAATAACGTTTTGGTTATTATTTTTCGTTAATTGTTAAACGTTATTTGCATTGTTGAAATACTTAGTTTTCAGGATGGAAAATAGTTTTGAAGGCTTATGGGAGTCTGATGGAAAACTTGGGATTTTATGAGGTAAAACTGTTTTGAGGCTCATTGGTTGAGTCAACTTTATGCTATGTGATTGCATATCTTACTTTACGACTTTATAGTCGGTTTCTATTGGATTTTGACTCACGTTGTGGGATTTGTTAAAACCTTTCTCAGGTGAACGTGGTCCTATAGGTTGACCTTGAGGTGTCCGAAGGTGGCTGATGACAAGACTGATGTTTTGTCTTTGTTAGGTAGTTTCTACCTTGTATATGGTTCATGTTTGGATGTAATATGTTTTACAGCATATTTATTTTTTACGGCCTTGGTGCCGATGTATGCATGATTTATCCTTTCGAGAGAAACCATGGGTTTATTGTATTATGATTTTCGTTGGTTGGCGCAACGGTTTACAAAAAAAAATGGTTTTCAAATGGGGTTTCCAACTCTTGTGCTTCGAGGGAGATTTTGGAATGCTTTACACTTCTTTTTAAACGATTTTCTTATCCAAAATATGTATTTTATTTTAAAGGCTTGGCTTTTGGGGTCGTAACCGTAGTCTCTTAGGCTACTCCTTTAAATTAAATAAACCCTCAGAAGTGTATTTTACAAATGTTTTAGCCTCGTTTTGGCTTCATGGTCTTTCATCCATTTGTGTTGGGCAATTTGGGTGGTTGTTCGAGGGCTTTTTGCGTGACCCAAAGTTTGAGACGTAACATTACCACTCCATGAGGATATCACCATTGAACATGTTGTAGAACCACCACAATCAGTAGCTTTGAGAAGATCTCATAGGGAAATAAGACCTTCAATTTCAAATGATTATGTGGTGCATCTGTAGGAATTTGATTTTGACATTTGGATTAAAAAAGACCCGATTTCATTTTCACAAGCCATGAATAATGATGACTTTGCTAAATGGATCGATGCTATAAATAAAGAGCTAAAATTAATAAACCAAAATGGTGTTTGAGATCTCGTTGAATTGTCTAATAATTGTAAGAAAGTCAGGTGTAAATAAGTCTTTAAGACCAAGCACGACGCAAAAGGCAATATCAAATGATTTAAAACCAGACTAGTGGCCAAAGATTTCACTCAGAAAAAATGCATTGACTACAAACAGACCTTCTCTCCAGTATCAAAGAAAGATTCACTTAGAATCATCATGACTCTTGTAGCTCATTATGACTTAGAGTTACATCAAATTGATGTGAAAACTGCTTTTCTAAAGGGTAGTTTAGATGAGGAAATTTATATGAAATAGCTTGAAGGATTCGCAAAGAAAGAAAAAAAATATTTTGCTTGCAAATTAAAAAAATTCATACATGATCTTAAGTAAGCTTCCAGGCAATGGTACTTAAGGTTTAATAATACCATTTCTTCCTTCAAATTTATAGAAAATGTTGTTGATCAATGTATATATCTAAAGGTTAGTGGGAGTAAGTTTATAATTTTGGTTCTATATGTTAATGATATTTTGCTAGCTAGTAATAATTTTGAATTAGTGCATGAGATTAATGGAACAAAGGATTATATGCTTACTTACAGAAAATCAGATCATTTAGATGTGATCGGATACACGGATTCAGATTTTTCTAGTTGTCCTAATAGTAGAAAGTCTACATCAGGTTTTATCTTTCTACTGGCTAGTAGGGCAATCTAATGGAAGAGTGTGAAGTAGTTCATTATTGCTTCATCCATGATGGACGTCGAGTTTGTGGTATGCTTTGAGGCCACAAGTCATGCTTTATGGTTGCGAAATTTTATCTCTAAGCTTAGTGTTGTTGACTCAATTGCCAAGCCGCTAAAGATATATTGTGATAACTCCGTAGCAGTATTTTTCTCTAAGAATAGAAAGTACTCTAGTGGTTCAAAACACATAGAGGTGAAGTACTTGGTCGTTAGAGAAATAGTCAAAACACAACAAGTGTCAATCGAGAATTTGAGCACCACCCTTATGATTGCAGACCCATTGACAAAGAGATTGTGATATCCTGGTATCCCACGTCGGAAAGGAAGTAAGAGTTCCTGGGCTATAAAAGAAAAATCTTTGACCCTTATATTCAACGAGGCTTTTTTCAAGTGGTAAAAACCCTAGTAGAACTCCGCAGTTAAGCGTTCTTGGGCTGGAGCAATGCAAGGATGGGTGACCCCATGGAAAGAACAAAACCGTGAGGGCTTTGCCCAAAGTGGGCAATATCATTGCCATGTGAAGGGTCGGGGTGCTACAGATGGTATCAGAGCCGACTCTCCTTACCTCTGAGTGTGGGCCCTTGCCGTCTCGCATGACATGTGGGCGGGCTACTGAGTAGAAAAGTCGATAAGGACTGGCAGGCTACTGCACGGAGACGTGCAGCCCTAAGGAGGGTGAATTGTGATATCTTGATATCCCACATTGGAAAGGAAGAGAGAGGTAGAGACCCTATCAAAACTCCGCAGTTAAGCGTGCTTGGGCGGGAGTAATGTAAGGATGGATAACCCTCCACGGAAGAACAAAATCGTGACGGATTTTGTCCAAAGCAGACAATATCGTTGCCATGTGAAAGGTCGGGATGTTATAGAGATTGTTACCCAAAATTTATGCAGACAATATCGTTGCCATGTGAAGGGTCAAGGTGTTACAGAGATTGTTACCCAAAATTTATAAAGAATTTGTTGTTAAGATGGGTTTTTTGAGTATTATGTAATAAGCATGATTAAAGTTTTGATTATGTGATTTCTTTTACTTGACATTATATTTTGCTCAATAAAAGTTTGTTTCTTCTTTTTCCTGTATCTAGTTATGTGTACACATATTATATTGGATAATTGATAAACAGAAAAGTCTTGACAATACAAATAACAAAAGTTGCTTTAGGCAATGTAACCTATATTTATATTTCTCTATTATAGACTGGGTTAGTAATAATTATCAATGGTGTGGTACATGGAAGGAAATGTAACATAAATGCTACATAACCATTACAACTCATATTGGTGATCTAAATTAATTGCAGTATTATAGTTTTTGGTTAGTATGAATCTATTGGCTAATTTTTGAAAATTCGTGATCACGTGTCAAAATTTTACACGTGGATTCCATCGAGTCAAAATAAAATAAACAAATGCATATTTTAGAAAATAAAATACGCATTGTAACACAATCGGCTTAATGGATCAAGTGAGAGAATGTTAAACTCGTGAGTTTTTTTGGTAGCCCATTAATTTCACGTTTTTCCATATTTTAATTGCATTAGGATTCCATAATTATTGATAAGCCAATTAAGGATAAGGTTCATCTAATCTATTAGTATTTAACTTGGAAATCAACGCTTTTAAGATAAGAAGGAAACCGTTAACTGATAGGAATCCTTCTAAAAGTTATTTTTTGGATCATCTTCTCTCCTCTATAAAATATAGAATAACCATCTCTTACAAATATTAATTTTCCATCAATCACCTTATACGGTAATTCTGAAAGGTTAGAGATAGAGAGAAAAAAGTAAGCCAAAAATTAAGAATTTTAAATAAGAGTTCTATTTTTTCAATTAATCAAATGTTAATGGCCGTCAATTAGTACGTTCTTAATGTTTATTCTTTTTTTTTTAAGATGTATTAAATTTAAGATCTTGTAAATTAAATATTTCACATTATATTATTATAGAAAAGAATAGATTTTTTACAACAGTAACAACACAAACTTAAGCACAAAACACCATCAACATAACCCGACATGCCAAGTGACTTGCGTGATAATGTGAACGAGGATTCGAGCTTCAAATAAGCATAGAAAGTTACATTTGTAAGCAATCAACCACTCCTGGCACCCCCGCTAACACGACCAATATTGCTCATAATTGCCATTTTACATAGGCACAAGGTTTAACTACGGACCCAATTCACTATAGACAAGGAAGTTATCAAAAAATTAAAATAATCACAAGAGTGAACAACGGTGAAAAACAAAATAAAAACAGTAGTTATAAAAACAGTAGTTATCCTTTCTGCAGGTTTAGGCTAGGAAAGCCATCAAAGCAATACATTCCATGGTATGAACCAGTTTTAAGAACAGCAAGGCTTGCGATCAGCATCATTCCATTGTCGAAAGAACAAAGCCGAGTGTCACGACTTTCATTCTCGGATGTCATCAATAGAGTGTTTGCATTCAACGAAGATCATCCTGCTTACAATATTTCTTCTGAACCAGTTGTGGTAGATGGGATTGTGGTAGTACATCGACATATCATACTGCAGCAGTTTGCCGAGAATACCGATGATACTACCAGGAAATGTGCATTTGTGGCTAGTTTTCATGCAAAAATGGAGGAAAGACATCAAAGTGGTTAGTGAAGAAAAAAATGTGTTAAAAACGTTCAGTTTATTGCTTTTATGGCAATAAAACTTAGCAATAGAATATGAGATAAAGATATTCGCACAAGCCACCAATAAGTGATCAAACACAGAATATGGGGGAATTTTACTCAAGTTACTTGCTATAAGACTCAAAAGAGGGAGAGACATGTGGAGCAAAGGAAGATTAAACTGAGGAGGAACAAGAAGAAGATGGAGAAAGCTAATCACATAAGAAAACTAAATACAAAACTATATTTATACATAGAAACTGATATTCGTACTCCAATTTTTACATTTTCATCTATCATAATGACTTGAATTTTCTAAGTCAAATTTAGCTAGTGTTGAAAGACATTTACCAAAAATAAAAAATAAAAAAACTTAAGAAAATCCGTAAAAGTGCATTTTTTTGTTTTACTTGAACTTTTTAAATTCTTTGCTCAAACATTTCTGCATTTTTCATGATGGAAAAAATCTTAAAATAACACTAAAAAAATCATAAAAGACAAAATAACCAAAAAACTATCTCAAATGCAAATGAAATTTGGGTGGGGCTTTGATAAGTTTTTGTTTGGCAGAAGAATGGTTTTGCTTGAAAGATTTGTAACCTCATCAGATCTTAGAATGCTTTTTCTAGGTCATATCCTTTTTTTGCATCACAAATTCAAGTTTCAAACATAACATAAAACTAGCCAGTAAAGGGTGAACTACTGAAAAATGACATGACGATGGGTGTTTTCCCCCTTCTGTTCAAAAATCAAAACTCCAATTTGAAACCCAAACTCCTATCCTCTACTCTATCCACTAATCTCAAACTAGTTAAAACGATGGTGCTTAAACCGAAAGACAAATCGAGAAATCAAGAGAAAGAAAAATTAGCAACATTAGATAACAAATCAATGTCAAATTTCTTTATTTCAATTTGATTTCAAGAAATTACAAATTCTTAACAAAATTTGGTATTACTTATCGTGCAACGATAAATGAAAAATAGACCTAAAAGCTGAGGTCTCTCGACCTAAAAAATACAAAAATTCTTATTTAGCAAGTTGTCAAACAGATCACCCATAAGAGTCTTGTGCAATGAGAATAACCCATTTCTTCTTTTACTGATTCAAGTTGTCAAGTTATGTAGGTGTTGCGAGGGTGATGAGTGATGACTTGAATAACAAAATTAGCACCTAACCATTTGTATCTTCTCCTTGTTTTGAAATGTCCCTATAGTTACAATAAATTCTTAGCTGTAAATATTAAAAGTAAGTTTTTTATATTATTGTGTTGTATCAAGTAAATATAATGACTATGTACGTAATGTAGAACGCAGGAAGAATCGTACTCACCTAGTGATATGACATGAACAACGATCACGATCATTAAAATACAGTCATTGACGAATAACTACAGAAAGTACTGATGGAGAAAATCCATAGGACACCATTGCAAACTGTTTTTACTTATTCGACTTTTAGATGTACGTATGATAAACCGAGATTACGGAATTTATATAGGTTTTAGGAGCACAAAAAGTTAAAACTACAATATTGCAAAACGTATTCGTCCTTAATAATAATGTTTTTTTAATTGTGTTGTATCAAATATGGTATTTTATAATTTCCAATGGGCATTCTATGCGAGGCAAATTCACCATTAATACATGATTCGATAAATTAGAAAGAAGATTGTTTTACAGGAAAAAAAAATAGTCTAAAAATTAAAATAGATATGCATTTAATGTTTAATATAATTTTTGACTTTTTTCCTTTTGTGGTCAGCTAATTAGTTAGATATATAAAATATACTCATTGCAATTTCATTTTACAAAGTGACAATTTTATAATTTTTGTTCATTTTATTTATGGAAGGCCCACACACCTTTTATATCCGAAAATATATATATGACTAACAAAATCATATGATTCAAGACAATTGATTCAAGACATGTAGTTATGTGATGGAAGACATTTATGTAGGAGTTTTGTTCTCAAAAGTTATTGTTTACCGCTATTTATTTGTAGATAAGTATTATTAGATCACATAGTTATAAATATTGGATTAAGTTGAAATTTTTCTTGAATTACGTACAAACTTAACGAACTCTACGTAATGAATAAATTCAATTATAAAAATATATTCGAAAATCAAAACCATAAGCCTTATAGCATCCCGTGCTATGCATGCTACACATCACGGTCCCAGGTCGTGCAAGTTGTGTCTTTTATTTGGTATAAATAATATATGTTTTGATTTTGTATAATTAAGACTTAACAATAATAATAATAATAAGTCTTAACTATACCGAATATGCAAAATTAAAAGAAGGATAATTAATGCCAAAGAAATGGTAGAATTCTAAGAATTCAACTTCTATAGATGATTTTCCTACTCAATTCATCTCAATAATTATCTTTCTTAATTTTCCTAGTGTGACGTAGACGCCTTCTTTGACTCAATCTCTACCATAACAAAATATTACCAATTATTTATCTCATGCTAATCAAATATAAATATAATTTTATAATATAACTTTTCTATGATAATTTTATTTATAATTCTGTGATATAATTTATCGTTTCTTATAATTCTATCAATAATCTTATCATATCTCATTTTTTTTATCCATTTTATCTAAAGAGAAACTCATGCCTTTTATCCCAAGGTATAATTTGTATAATTTTTCTGGGTACAAAGAATTTTGCAATCAAAAATTCCCTTGGATTCTTAATTTTATATTTATTTGGTTGTTTTTTCCGATTAGAAGATAGAAGAGCTGAGACTGAACTCTGAGTTGATGAGCAGGTCAAAAGATTCCATAATCACTTAGCCAAGAATGGAAAGGTGATGTGCTTAATTTTTTTATTTAATTTTTGAACATATTTTTATAAATAAATAAATAAAAATTATAATTTTAAAAAAAATATTAAATAAATGTTATTCAATTACTTAACTACAGGTATCGAGTTTATCTAAATTTTTATATGAATAATATAATCAATAAACTCTACATAATAAATAAATTCGATTATAAAAATATATTTAAAAATTAAATAAAAAAATCAAACGTGTTGTGCATTTAAGCACCGCACCTTCCCCCATTCCTCTATGTATATATACCCCATTTTTGGAAAAAGCTATATTTGGTCCTCTATGGTATTAATAGAAGTTTTAATTTTCCTTTCTAAGCCAATAATAAAAGGTAATAACTTAACTCTATCTTATTAATTATCTTCCTCTATATATATATATATAACAGGTGGAACTACATTATTTTTTTAGGGTAAATTACACTGACCACCTGTATGGTTTCTGACAAAAACACAAATTTTCCATGTAATTTCTGAAATGGCACTAACCTCCCATCAGGTTTAATTTTTACATCAAATTAGTCGAACTATTAAATTTTTGCTCTGCTGCGTTTTATTTGATGCGTTTTTCAAATAAATGTTTATGATCCAATCCGTTCATTACATAAAACTTGTCGAGTTTGTTGAGTAAATAAAATTTCAGATTCATCTAATACATGTAACTAAGTGATTGAGCAGTATTTGTTTAACAATATTTTTTAAAATTATATTTTTTATTTATTTAATTATAAAAAAATATTAAGAGATCTTATTCAATCACTTAACTACAGATATCGGATGAATTTGAATTTTTATATATTCAACAAACTCAAAAAATTCTACGTAATAAATGGATTAGATCATAAAAATTTATTCGAAAAACGCACCAAGCAAGGCACAACTGAATGAAAATTTAACGATTGAAATAATTTGATACAAAAATTAAACGAGATGGGAGATTAGTGACATTTCAAAAATCACAAGAGAAGTTTCTATTTTTATCAAAAATCAGAGGAGATGTCAATGTAATTTACCCTATTTTTTCTTCAGGCCTCTCATTACTTTTTTTTTAATTTAATATAAAATGTAATCTTGTATTTCGTATTTCTAATTTATGAAAGTTAAAGATCCTATTTAATTTGATTCTCCACTTTTTGTCCACATTAATTCTTAGAAAGTCTCAAAAAATTAAAGGAAATATTTCCGCTGGCCTTAAGCTGCCAAATTTTCTTGCCATGTTTATATGAAATTAGGGGTGTAAAAATGGCTCGAGACCCGACGAGGGCATGAAATTCACCCGAAATCTGTCACTGTAGAAGCCTGGCCCGACCTAGCCCGTCATTGTTTATGGACCGGGCTTGGACCACCTGTTAAAGCCTACTGGGCCGGGCCGGCCCGAGTCCAGCCCGCCACAAGCCCGGGTCCGGGCTAGCCGTTGGGCCCAGCCTGGCCCGGCCGACCCGTCCCCCTTCCAACGGTTACTTTTCTCGATCAACGGCTGGGATTAATTTGTTTTAAAATAGACGGCTGGGATTTTTTGTCCGTTGGGCCCGACCCGGCCGACAGTTAATTGTTTTATTTTTAAAACAATTTTTCTACTATAAATAGGGAGCTTCCCTTTCATAATTTTCTCATCCAAACAACTATCTTCTCTCTACTCTCTTCTCTCTAATTTTTCTCTCTAATTACTCGGTGATATTCGGATTCGATAATATTCAGATTCGATAATATTCGGATTCGGTGCAATTATTGGCGAATCAAGAAATAAAAATCAAGAATCGAGATCGAGATCAAAACACAAATCGATCGAGATCAAGATTAAATATCGGAGTTCCTTAATTCGGTTTGTTATATTTTTTGCAATTTAATTTAATTTTTTACAATTTTATTCAATTTTTTTAAATTATAGTCTCTATTCTCTAAAAAATTAATTTTTTTTACAATTTAAATTTTAGTCTCTAAAAAATTAATTTATTTATTACAATATTTAATTAAATTTTGAATACATTTTTTAAAAATTCTAAGTAATTTTTAAAAAAAATTAAATTCTATTTCATTTTTAATTTTTTAAAATTCTAGTCTCTATTCTCTAAAAAATTAAGTTTTTTTTTTACAATTTAAATTCTAGTCTCTAAAAAAATTAATTAACTTGTTACAA
>JAOTRH010000010.1:8181021-8208569 GCA_034768845.1 Heliamphora exappendiculata | reverse complement strand
ATAGAATTCTATTTACTTATCACATAAAAAAGGGAAAGAAAGATGGAATGCTGTTGAAATGTAAAGTGTCTTGCTGTTGAAATGTAATGTAAAGTGTCTTGCTGTTGAAATGTAAAGTGCCGTGCAGGGTTTGGAAACCTTCATGCCATCATATTGTCTTGCAAAAGGGTGGAAGGAGTTGTGTAGCATCAAGACAGATGGAAATAGGAGTAATGATGATTAAATTGAGACTGTGGGAGATCACAAAGAGAAAGGCCTGCATTTGTTACCTTTTTATAGAATTCTATTTACTTATCACATAAAAAAGGGAAAGAAAGATGGAATGCTGTTGAAATGTAAAGTGTCTTGCTGTCATTTAAATACTTACCTCATAACAGAGCAGGATTGCCTTTGAAATGGTCCACTGCCATTGATTGGTCTATTAATAGGTCGACATATGGGTCCCAACTTCTTGGCTGGATTTACTTCCATGGAACATTCTCAAATTCTTACAATTCCATGGACCAGCTCACTTTCATCATTTTCTATTGATTGTTGAAGTTCGCTTATTTATATGACAAGTTGCATTTTATGTTGGTGCCATAATTACTATCTCTTCAACTCACTTAGACAAGAAGTGAGTTGAATTGCTCTTTGGTACCGATTAACTTTTTAGTCCTACTAAGTTCTGCTTTATTTCCTCTTGCATTTTACATAATGCAAACTAATATTCATGAATATTTAGCGCCCTTTCTATTCTAAAGCTCAAGTATACAAATAAAATATGGTGGTTTTTATTCTCATGAGTATAAGATGATAATGGAATAGACTTGAAAACTTCTTGTCTGTTGAGATCTGTTGCAAAGAGTGGTGATAGGAGCTTAGAAGTTTAGAGTCTAGAATGCTTTGAGCATAGTAACAATCGTGTTTGTTGGAATTTAGGTAATTTCTAAACATTTTTTTTTCGTTTTTTCTTGTTTAGGTCAAAAGAAGTTGATGTGAAAATAGTAGAATAATTTATCTTCACTGCCCAACAAATCTTGTGTTAAAGGAGAGAATTCAATGGCTTGCTTAAACATGATCTTCGGACCCATAGTTGTTAAAGGCGCGGTTAAGCCCAAGGCGCAAATAGGCACAATTCAGGAGCCTTAGGTACAATGAGGCGAGGTTAGTTTAATGAAGCGTCTCCTAAATGCTCTTCTTGAGGCGCGCTTCTTGAGAAGAGACTCAAGGCATGCGCCGCTTGTGTCTCATTTATAATCTTGATTTTTTTGATGCAATGTGAGCCGTCTGATGTATAAAATTTGTTCAATATCAAAAGTGGAGGCACACCCAATTTAAAACTCAAAACATAAAAATGAAAGCTTATCTTATTACCAGAGTGGATATGAAAAAGTAAACCCTTATACAAATTGACATACGGTTTTGTTGTCTTGACTTCCAGATTAGTTTGTTAGTTCTCCTCCTCCTCCTCCTCCTCCTCCTGTTCTTATGCAAATCATGATTCGTGACCCCTCACTCTCTGTGTATGTGGGATTTGCACTTGTGTTGTGCTCTTCTTTCTCCATTCTTTTTCTCTATTTCTTTTTATCATGCCATCTCTTTCTCAGTCTTGGTCACTCATTTTCTTTCCTTTTTGGCCTTCTCTTGTTTCTCTTTTGTTTATTTCAAATTGAATTAGCTTTTAATTCAATTATTATTTGATAGTAAATTTGAACTTTTATAATTTTTTTTTCTTCTGATTATGATATAATTGCAACTCTTGCATGCAATTATAGGTTTCAAATGAGATGTTAACAAATTCTTTTGGTGGTGAAATGATGAGAAAAGTACATGTTCTATCTATATTTGACTTTTGTTGAATTCCATTAGTACTTGTCTAAGCAAAAAGTGTTGATTATTTTCTATTTGATAGGTTATTTTGTGTGTAATTTTTTGAAATGGTAGATGTTTATTAATTTTTTTTTTGTCTTAGTGTTTATAACATGTAAATTTCAATTTGCCTATATTGAATTTTGAATTAATTGTCTATGCTATTTGCTCTTTTTATTTGACAATGTGCCATTTGCTTCAATAAAGCCCGTGCCTCGCTTTGAGCCTCACACCTAGGCTCCAAGAGACCTTTGGCGCCTCGGTGCGCATATCGCTTTTAATAACTATGTTCAGATCTACAAGAGTCAATTGTTAGGACTGTGTCGTGTCCCAAACAAGTATAACCCCCACTCTTAGGGTCACTTTTTGGTCCATTAAATAACCCAAAGTGAACCACTATTTTCCTTGAGTTATTGGGGTTTACATTTAGATGAAGGTAGCATCCTTCCAAATTTTGTAAAATGTTCAAGTGTGCAAGAAGTAATTGCCTTATGGGTTGTTTCAAATTGGTGCTAAAATGCGTCCAATTTCAAGATACTTACAATCAATGTTAAATGAACATTTTTATATTTGTTAAGGATTTGCTTTAGAGACTTGGCACTTAGGTAAAAGTACGAGATGAGGGTCTTACATGTCTAGTTGAACATATTCTCAACGATTATGTAAAAATAGTCAAGTTCACATTGCAATGATTCATACGCCTTTTATTTTATGCATATAAATTTGCTCTATATGAGTTTATATATAACCATTTTACACGCACACACGCAAAAAAAAGCCACATGAAATCTCGCTACTCCTAAGATGCATATTCGCACCCGACACTCGTATATGCTCCATATAATATTACTTACGATAATAATGATGTAGCTTGAGTAGAGTGTTAAACCTTCTAATAAGAACTCACATATCATGCATTAATAGCCTATGATTCTTGTGATTTTTTTGTTTAGAGGTGTGAAGTTTTATCCTTTCCAATTAACCAAAGAGTTCTTTGTTTGATAGCTTTTCCTAGTTTCACATTGGATTGCTACAAATCATAGTGTGGGTGTATGTGAGAAGACCTTATATTGATTTAGTAATTTTTGGAGCCCAAAATGTTATTCTAGTTAGAAAGAGTAGACCTAGCTCTTCAAGCTTTGAACCTTATTCCACATTTGAAAGCATTTCTTGTGTGGTTTTGTATAGAAGACAAATCTCTATTTTTTATTTGGATTTTAATTAAGTATGTCAGTGGCGACTCCCAAAAAAACTATAGATTCACAACCTAAAATATATTCGTTTTATAGAAAATAACTATTACACTAATCCACAATTAATTATCTATTTCCAACAAATCACAAAATAGAATTAAACTTCTTAATTTATAAATAGAACAAACTTTTAATATATTCGTACTATTGTTTTGATACAAAATTTGTTAACACACGAATTTCTATAGTTGCATTCAACGGGGTTTCATATTTTGATTGCATAATATCCTTATTATTAACAGTATAAAACACAATCTCAATTGGTAAGGAAGATTGCTGAAACTGGCAGAACTTTAATTATTACCACAAATTCTTGAGTAGGAGTACTAAGAGATGAATCTTGTGATTTTTATTTTAGAATTTTCTCCCATTTATCTAAACTAAACAAGAAAATAATAATAATGGATGAAAAGTAATGGACTATCAAAAAAAGAAAAAAATAATGGATGGGAATTAAGATAATCGAAAAGTAAAAGAACTAGCCACATAAATAACGAGAGTAGGATGTCGGTGAGCCAATAGAGAGAGAGAGAGAGAGAGAGAGAGAGAGAGATGAAAGTGAAGCAGAATCTGAATGAAAAGCTCGCTTCTTGAACATATAATGCTCGTGTAGGGTTTGGAAATTAGAGAGAAAATTATCTCACGCTTTTTCGTCATTGTTATGTTTAGATACATTTTTAATGGCGTCAATTATAGACCAACCAAAAAATATATACCATGATAATAATAACTTTTTCTTTTTTAATGGGGCCATCTGACCCCGCCACCATTGAAGTGGCATTGTCCCTGGGCCTGTGGAGAAATGGTTGAAGTTGGACATTCATTTGTGGCCTTGCATTTCAGAAATTCTATAATACCACTGACCTTCTTGAAATTTCATAACCTTGTTCTCATTCCTCTAATTTTCCCTGTACTGACAAACTACTCATTAAGTCACATTTTTGTCCTCCAATAATTCTAGTGTTTCAATTTCAGTTTCTTATGTTGAAACTTTGAACCAGTATGCTTCTTGGGATTTGAAATGAAACAAGCCCTAAGGAGCATGCTCTGTATGTGCATTTGGGATATAATCTTCGAAGCTCACAAGCTCCCGTCTTTCTTTGCCTAGCATGTATTCCCCTTTCCCCAATTGATGTCTTGTTAGGTGACTGTTATCTATATTGAAATAGAGAATGGTTTGATATGACATTTGACCTATGTGACAATTTTAATGGTTGAGATCTTTTTAATCTAATAGTTGAAAAAAGAGTAGATGAAGTGAGAGAAGAGAGAAAAAATGAGTGGACCCCCCCACATTTAATTGAAGTTTCATAAAGAAGTTTTAAGCTTCTTTTTTCCCCCTTAATATTTTAAAACTAATTATCGGTGTACTATTTGATATTTTACGCAAGAAAAAAAATTAAAGTATTATCACCTGAAAAATAATTCAAGTTCAAAAAAATTACAACTCTCTAACCATATGTGTGGATCTTGCCAAACACAGAATGAACATTAATTTTAAGCCCCACGCGCATTACAATAACAATAAAGTAAATAAAATAGTTCTAACTCTCTACATGAGAGATTGCAAGCTATTTTTATTTATTTATAGTTAATTGGGAATTTAAAAATTAAAATTAACTCAAAAATTAAATAAATTTAATTGATCATATGTTAAAAAGTGCCTTTAGGCACGGATAATTTGCTAGTAGCAACACATGACGGCTCATCACCGCAGCTAATTCAGGGAGTGTGTAAGGGACATCTGTTTTGGCGTCAAAGTTGGTCTCACTAGGATATAACTTGTTGTTTCTTGATTGTGTTATTTGGAAGACCATAGTAATACTGTGTACCATCTGTTGATGCTAATTATCTAATCCGCAGTTAATTGATATGGCTTGTTTTGTCTACTAAGCCGTTAATTTCAAGTATTGCTCAGCTGGTAGTTAGGGAAAGTACAGTTTCATCTCTGATTTCTTAAAATTTACAGGAAACTCTTTGCACGTATCTTGTTTGTGGGATTGCTCAATTCAACTTCTATTTTGCCTATTGTGTAACTCTGTATGATCCATATAATATATATACTTACAAAAAAATGAATGCGATCCCTATAATATATACATTTTCTTTTCCTTGTGTACAGCAAATTCATGCTCTTATCACGTCACTTAATTTTACCGGAATTGAGATCAAGACAATTAATTCTCTTGAATCTTGGAGTGGAGGTGTTCTTGTGGTGGTTTCAGGCTCTGTTAGAGCCAAGGATTTTAGTGGCAGGAGGAAGTTTGTGCAGACGTTTTTGCTTGCTCCTCAGGAGAAGGGTTACTTTGTCTTGAATGACATCTTTCACATTATTAATGAGGACGTGGTCCCCCAACATACAGTGCCAACATTATTGGAACAGAAAATTGATCCCCTGCTACCTAACTCAGCTCCTTTTCCAGAGACACCAGGTATTGTTGCTTGTTTTGGATTGAAAGCGTAATACTTGGTAATTACTTAATAAAATATTTGCAATTGGACTCAATCAATTGTCAGAAGGCACATTATCAAAGATACTTCTGTTGTGCTTTTTGACCTACCCAACAAGTTTGGTTGATTTAAATTGTCTAGCTCGTTTTTTACTCAAAACCAGCTGAAGGCAGGAATATCAGTATTAAGTCCATAAGTTCTGCAGATAGTGAAAATTTCTGACTTAAAAGGTAAGGTGTGCTTGTGCTGCACGGGTGTTCCCCCAGTTGGGATTCTTAAACGTATTCAATGGAAGAAAAAAGAAATCATTTCTTTAATTGGTAGAATCTCTTTCTTTGCATTGCTTACAGGTATTTCTCAAAAGCTTTGAGATAAAGTGACGCCTTTTCTTTTTACAGATGTATTTTTATTTATTTTAAATTTTCGTTTTGAGAGAGGAGGGGGGGGGGGATTTGTTCTTGTGGCTGACTTGGTACGTTTAGCAGTTTCTGACTATGGCTTAGAGGCAGAGGCTAGTGAGTATGTGAACTCAGTTCATATAGATGGGGATGATGATTCAGTTGATGAGTACAGTCTCGAAGAGCAGCAGCAACATCAAGGTCCTGAAACTGACACTGAGTTGGAGGAAATTCCTGCCGAAGAGTCGTCTGTTCAAAATGTGGAGGAACCTGTGCTTGAACCTCTGCTTTCTGTCGAGGAACCAGTTGGAGAGCATCCAAAACTTACTTATGCCTCTATAGTATGTTCCTTTTCTATTTTCAATATCTTCTTCCTACATCTTGCTTTTGTTGAACATCTAGAGTCCAGAGTAGCTCTCAGTTCAAATTGAATTAAATTCAACTATTTTGGCCTTTTGCCAACTAAAGTATATTGTAGGATAAGTGGAAGTACTTTTGAACATTTCCTCAACACAGTCCGTGCTGTTTCAATAATGCTTGTTCTTCATCACTGTAGATGGCATGTTTGTGACTATTTATTTTGACGGGTAGATAGTTTATTCATGGGACAGATAAATCCAAGTCGGTCTCTGGAAGATACAGGATGTGCTATTACCTATTGTTGACAGACTTGTGTTACATAGACATCTCAAATTGTTTTAAACGTCTAAATCAGACCTTACATGGCCACAAACTTGGGCTTTGAATGGGGAAACTTCCATAAAGTGACCGACATGTCACAAAATGCAAAGTGTTCCATCAAATACTTTGTTTATATTTTCCTTATTTTTTTCCTTGTGTGTGTGAGAATGTAAGTTATCTTTGATCCGGTGCTATAATGTTTCTTTTCCCTTGATGTAGGAGAAAAATTGAAAAGCTGATCAATCATGACCCATGACCCAAAGATTTGATTATTATATTTGACTTTGACTCATATTAATTACTAAAATAAAAAAAAAATTGATTTATAGGCACCATACTAGCACCTGGACACCCTTGGCTGAGTCCATGGACATTGATGGAGGACCAAGCATCTATGCTGTATGATGTATCCATGCCCGTGTCGTGCATTTTTTTTGGGTTGAACTGGCTATGTTGGGTTTTTTAAAAGTGTTTTAATTTTTACTAAAGTTGTTTCTAGTTTTGAAAATTTTGTTATGTGGTTTGATATTTGACTTCTTTTTTCACACTGTGGGGTCTCTAATATTGGAAACTTCAAAGTTGCGAGCTCCTAAAGGACAACCTGTTCCAGCGGTCGCTTCCCGGCCGTCTTTTAGTAAGAGCAGCATCCCACCTGCTTCAGAGTGGCATCATGTACAACCTGTTGCTCAGCAGTCAAATGTGCCTGAGTTTAGTTTGGAGGTGGCAGAGGAAAATCCCTCACAAGAGGAAGAAGGTTACTTTGCCCCTTACTTTTCTCTTAATTTTGTTTGTTGTTTGACTTGTGACCTAATTTAACTGAAAAATCTCTTTGTCCAACTTTGGCAAATGTTAGCAACTCCACTGATTTATACTATACTATATTATAAAGGACCCCATTTGTTTGAACACTTTTTTGAAACCCTTTTCACATTCCAAGATTGTCCAAAATAAAATACATCTCACTTGCACAACTTCTCATTCTCAACTGTTAGGGCAAAATTTTTTTTAAAAAATGAAAAAACTAAACAACCTACTCCGCTTTCACATTTCTCTCTCCTCATGCACCACTTCTATTTTCCCTCCCTTTAAATTAATAATTCTGCACACAGTGCAATTCTTCTAGTAATTATAAAATATGAAATAATTGTAGCTCTAAGCTATTCGCCAATGAGGCCTTTATTACTTATTGTCATACTACTTCATATGAAATCTTAATGTCTGAGCACATTGTGTGTGAGGTTGGAGATGATTTTGAAGACTGTCTTCGACCCAGTAGTGGGGATTGAACCCTGAATAAGACAATCTTAGCAGCAAGTTCTTTTATCCCCAAACAGATGGAAAAAGAAAAGAGAAAGAACCTATAGTACTGTTGTAAATGTTCAAACCAGGCAGTGAAGTGATGTTATGGATTTTTTTTTGTGTCTCAGCCAATAATTATGACTCCTGGGACTTGGGTGTTTGCTCCCTCTGAAGTATCAGGTTCGAAATTTCCTAAGTGCTATCAACTCTTGTGAGGCTATCCTAAGTGCTCTCAACTCTTGTGGGGCTATTTCATTCGGGACTTTGCATCGGGTTTAATTGCCCCCTTCACTAGTCGACGGTAGGATTGGTCTCCCAGACATTAGTCGACGCATGCTTATGCGGGCCTGGACATCCCGAGATGTCAAAAAAAAAAAACTAATGACTCCTGGGATATAAAAATGTGTGTATGCCTGGTTGTTGGGAATCCATATGTAATTGTAATGCTACATTGCTACTCAACTTCTTTGTTAGATTCCTTCAGATTTTTTAGTCTTGGTACATGTTGACTTGAAAGTCATGCCGATTTCATCACATTACCTTCTCGTTAGTTAACATTTTTTTGCGTTGTAGATTGTACTTGCTAAGAATTTCAATGAGGAACATGAGGTTGATTGTTGAGTTCATTTTCTCAGGTGAATTGAAATCTGTCTATGTGAGGAACTTGCCCTCTACCGTTTCTGCTGCTGATATTGAGCAGGAGTTTAAGATATTTGGAAGAATCATGCCTGATGGTGTTTTCATCAGGAATAAAAAAGTCAGTTTTTACTTTATAACCCTTTGAAATAAGTATTTTTATGTATATGTGAAAGGAATATAAAATAACGATTGATGCACAGGACATTGGTGTGTGCTATGCCTTTGTGGAGTTCGAAGATCTTCAGGCTGTTCAAAATGCAATCAAGGTTTCAAATTTTTTTTTATTATTTCAATTTAACTACCCACGCATTCCTGTTTTAGAAATTTTGATGTTCAAGTGTATATAGTGGGTGTTTGGCAAAGTTCCCTGTTACAGCTTTTAGCTTCCTGTTACTAATTCTAACTATAAGCTACAATCTATTCCAAGCACCCACAACTTCTGCTACAAACTACAACTACTTTTTCTTCTATTTCAGTTACAAGCTTTAATATTTACCGAACACTCAACTTCTGCTACAAATTACAATCTATAAATTACTAATTTCAGCAATTTTAAACATCACCATACTTATGTTTGATGGCAATCATTCTAGATCCTTTGTAACCCATAGCTCAGTTTTGATCTAGATTTTGCGCTGTTTCATATTATGACCTGATGATTCTATTTTTTCGAATTCACTAATTATTATTTTTTTGCCTATATTGTTTGCTCTATGTATGAGTTTTTCGGAGGATGCTATTTCTTTTGCCGCTTGTTATGCATCTCAAGTTCGCTTGTGATTTTTGTTTTCCTGCATTTGTATGGGGATGGAGTTATCTGCTCTCTAGTTGGTGTTTCTGAAAAAACATCCTTCAGTTTTTTGAAATTGTTTTTGATCCATAAAATGGAAAGTAGAAGCTGTGTCAAACAAGTTGGTGCAGTTTGGGAGAATAAACTGCGGCTGTTCAGCTGCAGCAAACTGGCCTGCTGGGATTTTTGAAAAAAAAGTTGTGTCGAACAATTTGGCGCCTTTTCCAAGAAAAAACGTTATAAACTGCGGCTGTTCAGCGGCAACAAACAGGCCCTTCTGGGATTTTTGTTGCTTTTTTTTCTCTCTCCCTTTTTTCTCGGGTTTTTAACTGCCTTTTTCATTATGAAACCTGGGTTATTACCAGGAATCTGTTTATTTCAACAGAAAATTCTTATTATAGAAATTGAGAAACCAAATTTCCTTGATGCCCTTTTCGGCCTTTTGAAGTTGTTTTTGGTCCATAAATGGAAATCAGAAGCAAACAAGTTGGCACAGTTTCTGAGAAAAAAGTTATGTGCTGCTGCTGTTCAGCCTAGACAAACAGGCCTGCTGGGATTTTTGTTGCTCTTTTCTTTTCTTGGTTTCTCACTGCCTTTTTTTTTTTTTTGTGATGCCTGGGTTAGTACGAGGAATCTGTTTTTTTTTTCCTTTCCCCAAAACAAAGTTGATGTGGAAATTGGGAAACCAAATACTATAAAGATGAGATTGATGACCCGCACAAGCTTTATCTTGTTTTTTTAAGAGAAATGGCTCTGAAGGATATAAAAATTGATGTCATGTTGTTCATATTATTATTGTTATGTAACTTTCTTTCAATGGTTTTATTGTAGTGTGTCGCATTATGGTTACATGTTTTTTTGATTGTTTTATCCTGTGTTTGTTTCTCATATATTTTTCCTACAATCTGTCATTTATGTTCTTGATTTTTTTTTTCTAGGCATCTCCAATACAATTGGCTGGAAGGCAAGTGTATATAGAGGAGAGGAGAGCAAACAGCAGCGGGGCTTCTCGAGGAGGCAGTATGTATCAAAAACTGGTTTTCCTTTTAGTTATAATTGCTGGATTAGCCAAATTACACTGTTTTGAAGTATGCATTTGTTGCTTTTTAGTGTATGAATTTAACTCATTTCACATGTATTTTGATGTACTTGTACGAACACATCATTACTGTAAGTTGCTTGAAATAGTCGATTTTGCCTCAACCCTGATTTTTCGTTGATAAATTTGTTGGTTGGGACCTGCCCAATATTTTCATTGATAAATTGTGGTACGTATTATTTGTTTTGGCTCTTTGGTACTTCAGATTTTAAATGTATGTGGATACTTAGAGAGCTGTTAGACTATAACCCTGTTTTAGAAGATCCATATTGCATTTTTCCAGTTTAGGAAACTTAGTTGTTAGGTAATCGCTGTTTGTTCTGTGCTTCCCATAACACATTTGTTAGCAGGGGCTGTCTTTAAGGTCTTAGGTGAATGTACCTTACTCATTTAACTTAAATTAGTTTCAAGTTAGCGAATAGTGAAACCTCTCGTTACCTGTTGTTTTATAGTAGCAAATATGAGCAGTTGTGCTTGTGAGTGTTGGGCTATCATGGAATACTATTAGATGAAATACCATTTTGAACTTCTGAGTTAAAACTTTGTGGTGGATGAGTGGATCATAATATAGTGGCGCTCCCCATTAATTATAGGTGTTGTGAGGGCGTTGTAGAGTTTTGTGTGTATTTTGTGAATGTTAAGGCACAGATCTGATCAAGTTTGAAAAGAATGGGAAAAACATATAAATCCAAAAGATTTTTTATGTACTCCTATTGATCCTTCAAAGTAGATTCAGGATGGTAATGTAGTTCATACTTCAGGGATGGGCGCAGGATTCTAACCTTGGTGCCTGAATGCATGTACAATTAAAAAAAATGTCATGACTGGGTATTGGAATTTAGGGGCAATGCATTAAACTTTTCAGAAAAAATCTTAGGGAGCAAACATTGGGGGGGGGGGGGAAATAAAGGGTTGAGCATTTCGGTTTAATTGTTGGTCTACCACCCGACTGACAATTTTGGTTTGGATATCTAATCACTCAATTTTGACCAAGTTGCACATGGGTCAAGTTCTTTGTCTTAGCGTCGGTATGAATCAGGTGAAATTAAAAGGAGGTTGGGTGTTTCTTAGAAAGGGCGATCGGCGATGGAGTTCATGGTCGATCATTGAGGGATGGAGTGGTTGGATGGGTGATGGAGGGAGGGATTGTCGAACTGGTATGTATATAGGAGTGATGGCAGCAATTGAGTTAGAGATTTGGTGTGGTAGAGTGCTACATAAAATTTAAAAATGCTTCATTACAGGAAGTGTCAGTTGCAGTAAATTACTTTTTAGAATCAGTAAACTGAAACTGAATTGAGAGACTGAGTTTTTTAACTTACAAAAACCAAACAGACTGAAACTTTAAGAAAATAAACTGTAAACCAATGGGTTCTGTCAGCTTTTTCATTTTTTTCAGGTTTTTGAACAGCTCTAAAGAGGGAAAAATCCTTATCTTCCTCCCATGCTTTACCCTTTTAGCTCCTTACATCACTGTGTTTCAAATAGAACCACTTCATCCTCTTGTGCTTTTGGATTAAATTGCACGCGTTACATCCCTGTAGTTCAAATTTAACCGCCGCATATGCTTTTGAACTAAATTGCATCCTTTACAATTTCCGTCTAGATTGACACAATCAGTGTAAGACACACCTATCTCATTGTGGAATCGACAAACTTCTCTTTTGTGCACTACTTGTTCTTGTCTCCTTTGCATTGTATTTGAAGTTGTGTTGTTATTTTTAATCTGTAGGACGCCGATGGTTTAGTGTGTGGTACTTGAAGGTGTGATTAGGAGCTTCTTTATTGTTTGCTTTTGAATCTCACATGCTAGCCATTGCAACCAAGTTGGATGTTCAAAGCTACTAAGAGCCATTGATCTAAATTAACACTGTCCCTCGTCTTTTTTTTTTTTTCTTTCCATGGCACACTTGCCACTGGATTATAGATGCTGACAGACTTATAGTGAAGCTTAAATCATTCCTTTTCAGTGTTTGACATTACCTAATGAAACTGTGAATTCTCTATTGAACAAATAATTTTACGAAAACATGTTTATTGTACAACTACTTCATCCAAGACTTTATGACATGTATGTACTGCTTCTAATTCTTTATTTTCCTCTCTCTCTCTCTCTCTCTTTTCTATTCCACGTTTTTACTTAATTTATTGGGTTGAAGCGGTTGAAATGATCCGTTCTAATTTGGGGACTACTTGGGTGCTAGTCGAAGCTCACATAAGATTATCGCGATGCCAAGAATTTAGCTTATTGACTGCCTATATGCTTGCTATTTGTTTAACAGAAGACCACAATTTTTATGTTTGTCTCCTTCTGCCTTTTAAATTCTCTTGACCCAGGAAGGGGAAAAGGCAGAGGAAGTTACCAATCTGAGGCTCCCAGAGGGCGTTTTGGTGGGCGGAGTTTTGCCAGGGGAGGCAATCAAGATGGGGGAGACTTCAACAAATCACGAGGCAATGGTTTCCGTGGCTTATAATGGTTTCTGAGGCAATGAGTTCAACAAATGGGCATTGCCCACAAGTCCAAACGTAGAGTTGTGGGCTGATGCAGATTGATTGATTGGATTATCATGGTCTTCAACTGCCACAGTTTCTCTCCATGGTTTCATCAAAATATGTAGTATTGGTTTGCGGTTTTGGCACTTGTGAGAGACATGTTTATTCATTTTCTTTCTATGGATTCATTCAGGTATGCTTCTTTCCCCTTGATTGTTTTTTATCTTGCAGTTCAAGAGGGAATACTTGTTAGAATTTTTTTTGTGAGATGTTACGAGAATAGTCAAAAAAGGCTGGTTTTATGGGTGATACTTTGTATTTTTATTTTGATCTTAGGTTTGTTTGTCACTTCCACATTTTGGGGTTGGCTGTAACATGTGTTTTGACACAATTCTGACTGGTAATCTTCCAAAGCTAGTAGAATTTTTTGCGGTTTTAACTTGCCATTTAGACAGTTTAGTGGGTTAAAAAGTTATAAATTCTTGGGATTATTTTCTTAAATTAGTTTCTAAAAAATTAAAAACATATTACTTTTTTTTTAATTTAAAAAATCACATTTAACAAGTCGAGCAAATACCTAACTCAAAATATTAACAATCATTCAATAATAATGATAATAATAATAACATAATTAAATATCTTTAGTAATAATATTTACAATACATACTTATTAAATTAAATATTCACAATACATAAAGTAGTAATTAAAATTATAAATATTTTAATTTATTTTTGTTACAATTTATAAAAGAATATAAATATAAATATGTATATGAAATTGAGATTTATTGTATGTAAAATTTGATAATTAATATATGTTGTAGGGCAGATAGAAAAAATATAAATTTGGAACTAACCTACTCTTCCCTCATTTTTTTATTCAATTCATACAACCCACTCATTTATATGACCTGTTTAGATTGGGATTGGGTTTGGGTTTGGGTTTGGGTGACCATTTGTTTATAGACTCTTAATTATCGGCTCTAGTTGTGATTTAACACTACTAATAGGAGGGGCGTGATAAAAAATCTTAGCCTAACTTTTAACTTTTATGGCTTAGTAGAAGTTAGAAAATTTCAAAAAGGTAATTTTAATTTTTAGCTTATAGCTTTTGATTCTAGGACTAACAAACACAATTTTACTAATTGAAGGCATAAATTTATAGTTGTGATAAATATTTGTGACTTTTACTTGAAGTTAGAATTATATTTATGCCAATGGTTTCAAGAGAATCTAGGCGGAGATCATGCTCGAGGCAACGCAAAGGTGCAGGAGATCCAAATTGACGTCAAGGCGGCAAAACATTGAGTTGTGTTCTCTCGAGTGGGAGAGTTGGTGACGGTCGACGAGCACGATCGGCATGGACTTGCTCATTGGCGCTTTGGTGTTGGAAGTGTCGCATCTGGGTTGAGAACGGTGGTACATTTTGATAGAGCTTGAGGTCGCCGCCAATGGGTTTACTTCTGAAAAAATGTGTCTGTCCAACATTAGCTAAGAATTTGTGTGAAAATGGAGATCTATCATTAAAAAAAAAAAAAAAGAAGAAGAAGAAATTGATAAAGCAAAGGAAAGAAAGGTGAATAGAGAAGTCAAATTTGAGTTTGTTATGGTCTCCTAGAGTTGGAGAAAAAATCGAGGGGCGAAGAGGTGACTCCTTAGACGTGTCTGTTCGATCCAAGATGGACGATTAGGGGGAGAATAAATTTTTATCTACTTGGCAATTTGTGATTGACTTAGGGTGCCATATGCGCACAATAATCATAGGCCCTCATTGGCAACAACTTAAACTTTTGAGTTTTTTTTTTTTTGGCTAAAAATGTTAAAAAATCAAGATTATTCGTTTAGCAAAAAAGTAAAAAAATTAAAAAATTTAAAAAGTAAAATCAAAATACAAAATTTTAAAATATTTTATTTATATTTTTACCACTTTTAAAATATGATAATTTTATTTATTCATAACTTATTTACAATCACTACTAATTATATATAATTCTTAATATTAAATATATAAAATGATAAAATTGTTAATTTTTAACAAAAAAAAATAAAAAAAATAGCTTTTATTTAAATAATTAATTTTAAAAATTGACAAATAATTTATCTTGAACTAAATTTAATTTTTTAATTAAAAATAAAAGAAATAAGAAATTAATTTTTAAATTAGTTGCCGTCCTTAATTTTCACCAACCCACATTATCTCTTCTTTTTTAAGGACAACCACCTCACTGGCTGCCACAATTTTGACCATCATTTTCGATATCTCTTTTTTTTTTTTACCACCATAGATTGTCAGTGACTTATCTTTGCCAAATTCTCCATCTTTAGGAGTCCGTCCCAACCTTCGCTATTATCGATTGTTGTCAGATTCTTTCTATCGCCATCGCCTATTAGTTGCCAATTTTTTTTTCTCGCAACTGCTCTTGCTCTGACAGGCTCTCTTTGGCTGTCCTCCACTTGTTTTAAAATAAAATTTTATAAAAAAATTTATGTGTCAATTATATTTTTTATTTTTGTTTTTAATAATAATATTTTTATTTATTGTAAAAAAAAAACAAAAAAATAAGAACTTTTAACACACATGGCCTGAGGGTCTATTTCTTAGATATTCAGCATCTTACGTTTGTACTACATGTCCACAACATTTTGTGGGAAATTATTGCATGTTAAATAACATCAAAAAGTGTTGGTTTTGGAGTTCCTCTCCGAGCTTCGTCAACCCAAGATCAGGCAGAAGTAATAGTCGATGGACAACGTGTTTTTTTTTTCTTTTCCCAATGATCTCATAGGTCCTGTTTGGCTAAATGTTAGATTTTTTATTTTTTGGTTTTTTGTCTTTTTTACTATTTCTTTTCTAGAATCATCTCGAGAGGTGATGCATCAAAACTATTTTTATTATAATCAAAATATGAAAAAATTTATTAACGATAAAATTAAATAACATAAAATTTATTGATAAAAAATGCAAAAATTTTTACTAAAAACAAAATTAAATAACATAAAATTTATCGATAAAAAACACTATCTGTAATTGGATCTGTAATTAGGGTCGGCGATTGAAATGTGGCTATTTAAACCTTTTCTTTTTTTCTTCTCCTCGGGTCGAATTAGCATCTTGCCGCAGTGCTTCGAAGATGCAGCGATGGCTTCTGCGAATGTTTGGAGACCTCGATACCATTTCCTTCATCGTCGTCTTCCTCCTCTGTTTCCCAGAGGAAATTAGCATATGCTGCCTGAACATGGCTGCGGAAGAGAGAGAAGAGAGAAATCAGAAATCATGGGGATCAGATCTGTATAGCTCAGAGTGAAGAGGTATAAGAATGGGGAAACAAACCTATCATCAGGAGAAACTTGAGCTGCTCGGTCAAAGTAGCTTGAAGCTCTATCCATGTCGCGGTGGAGCTCCCACACCAGTTTCGCATACTGCGACAGAACTTCGCCGTCTTTCGGATCCGAGAGAATGGCCCTGGAGTAGTATTCCTCCGCCCTCGCCAGGTCTCGTTTCGACTATCCAACACACAGACTCCAATAGTTTTTAGATGGAATTCAATCGTTTCTTCCAATAATTCTACTACTAACAAAACACACAATTTGATTCTTACCGATTACGGACCTGAGACTCTAAAAAAAAATCAGTTTTTAAGCCATTGGTTTCTTAAAAAATAATAATAATAATAACTAACTTTCTTTTAAAATTGCTATAAAAAAACATTATAATTTAAAAAATAATACCAATATTTTAAACATTATAATTTAAAAATTAAAAAAAATTAAATATTTTAATAAAAAATTGCTATAAAAAAACTATCTCCAACAATAACTTTAAAAATAAAAAAACTAAAATTTTTAAATATCTTAAACAGGCACTAAAATATGTTTTCTTTATAAAAATAAAAATAACATGTGTTTTATCATTAATAAACACTAACCTATGAATGAATTGAAATCTATGTTGCTAGATTTTTTTGCCATGAGTTTTAAGAACTTTAGACAGACTTTTAAAATGAGCCTATATAAATTTTTATGATTATTTTTTCTAAAAACCAATTAAAAAATTATTAAATAAATTTAATAAGACTTGATTTGTTAAGACAATTTTTTTGTGCCTTTTAACTTTTTAATCTTTTTAGTAAAAAATACAAAAAAAAAAAAAAAGAGAACGTGTTTGATAATTTTAGTATTTAAGCTATTTTTTTTTAAAGAAATGTTATTTGACAAAAATAAATAAAAAGACTATTTTGACATTTTTATAACCATCTTACATTTGTAATCCATGAATTTCAAAAACAACAATCTACTATTTTCAACTAATTTAGAAATTTAATAGACTTTTTTAATTTATTTTGTTATTTTTTTTAAGAATTAGATCTAATTTGGACAATTCATTAATAAAAATAATTTAATTTTGAGTTTAATATTAAGAAATAAACAAGATAAACTTAGTTTAATTTTAATAAGATTAGAATTAAAGTAATTGGAGTTCCTTTCTTTAATTGAGGTGGAGTAAGAAAAAATTATTTTTCAACTTAGACCCTAATCGGCAATCTTTATTTTTTAATTTTTTGAATAAAAATATCAAAATATTAAAATTGCCTGATAAAAATATTTAAAAAATTTAAAAATTAAAAAATCAAATCAAAACAAACTTTTAAGATTGGTTGCCAAGAACCTTGCAAAGAATTAATCAAGAGGGGCTCTATTTTTCAACAAAATTTGGAATTTTAAGCAATATTATTGGCTTATATTCAGGACCTGCCTTGAAACTTGGTCGACTTATGCCCAAGGCCGACCCTTAGATCTGGGTTAATTTCTAGAAATTTCCATGAATGTAAATAGAGAGAGAAATAGCTCACTTCGTATAGAAATTTGGCATAATTCCTTAAGAACAAAGGGTTTCCAGGGTTCTCCTCCAGCAGCTTCTTGTAATGCTCCTCCGCTCGAGCGCCGTTTCCGTTGCCTTCTCTCCCAAACGCTACTGGTGTAAAATCGCCACCACCGCCGCCGCCGCCGCCGCGACGACCGCCGCCGCCACCAAAACCGACGTTGATACGGTCAACTCCAAGCCCTCTCGCAAGATACATCTCTTCCAATCCTATGCTCCTAAGATCCACGGTCTGATTATCCCAATTCACTTCTCCGCCTCTCACATGCATGGCGTTTTCTTCTCCTCTCATGCAATTCTCAAACTCATTCCACTCTAATTCTTCTACTTCTTCTTCTTCTTCTTCTTCTTCTTCTTCTTCTTCACACCGATTTCTCGATCTGTAAAACGAGAAAGACGGAATTGTCTCCAAGATGAGGCTGTTTGTTTTCCGAGAAAAATTCTTGATCGGGTTTGAAATACTGAACTCATCGTCGGCTAATCCTTCCAGGTTTCCTAGAGACTGAGCTCGTCGGAGAAATCCATCATCGGGACGGCGGCTATCGCCGGAATGATCGGCGACGGAAGGGAAGATGGGGGAGGAGTGGCAAGAAAATGTGGTGAGGTTCCGAGAGGAAGGTGGAGGAAAGGAGAACTTGTTGTGATGTTTATGGAGAAGGGTGGTGGTTGGTGGGTGTTTGACGGCGGCGTAAGGTTCGGAGTAGTGGTGGTTGGAGGGACTCTCCGAGACGGAACAGAGGAGAGATCCAAGAACTGGCGTTGAAGAGCTCCTTAGCAGCATTTTTCTCCTCTGATGTTATTCTCTCTACCTAGAAGAGAAAAAGGTTGAGAATTCAAACAAATAAGTTTAGTTGTTTTTTCCTTTTTAAAGTAATTCTTTTTAAGTGGTAGTATTTAGCATATTTAAAAAGTTGTTAATTATTTTTAAAAAAAAGTATGTACAGTTTTTAAATATTTTAATTTTTTAAACTAAAATGAGTATAATATTTTTAGTTAAAAAATCAAATCTAAAATGTCAAAAAAATACTATAAAATATTATTTTAAATAATTTTTTTTTTTTTAAAAAATATTAAATATTTTAAAATTAAACTTTTTAGACATTCCAAACAAGATCTAAGTACACATATTTTAGTTATAAAATTAATTATAAATTAATAATTTTTATAATAAGAACATGTATTATTTTAATTTTTATTTTTTAAACTAAAAATTATTCTTATCAATATGAATTAAGAATTAGTAAACTGTTATTAATTTCGTATTTTAATTATGCGTGTACTTACTCCAGCCGTTCAAAAAATGAAAGTGATAAATGATAACAATAGCCAAAGTCACTTTAAAAAGTTGCAATAGGCATGTACCCTGTGAGAAAAGCCAGAAAGCTATTGGAAAATCGTCCGCTTTTGGGATTATTAATTAATTGTTTATTTTATTTTTATTAATTTATTTATTATTTTATTAAATTATTATATTTTTAAATTTTTTTATTGAAATAAATTGAAAAATAAAATTTATTTTAATCAAAACATAAAAAAAAGTCTAAAAAAGACAAAAAAATAAGTCAGTAATTCAAAATTTATGAATCATATTTTGGTCTCTTTAGTAATTTTTTTTAGTTTTCTGAACATTTGTTATTACTTTTTGGCTTCTTTTTATTGAGAAGATTTGGAAAAGAAAAATGAACTGAGAAAATAAAAAATTAATTAAAATATGAAAAAAAAATTAAAAAACAATAATAAGCAAAAATTCCAATACCAAATCGGGCCAATTTGAAAATATTATAATACCATTAATTAAAAAGTTAGTTGTATTTTTATAGGCTTTTACTATAAATTTTTTGTGTTGATTATTATTATTAATTTTTGTGCGTGAATATGTATTTCTAGCTGCGTTGGAAAATTGTTAATTAAATTTCAATATTTACTAAAAATACTAGCTATATAAAAAACATCTTAATCAGCTACACAGAAAATTAATATTATTTAAATTAAATAAGGATTATAAAAAATTATCCAACTAACAAATTTGAAAAATGCTTAAAAACTAATTTATCAAACGAATTATTTTTTGTCCAAATAATTTTTTTTTGACTAAAATACAGTAAAAAAATGCTTTTAAAAAAATTAACTTTTAGCTAGTTACCAACGGTGGCCCAAATCAAACTTGATTGATTGTAGTGAAAAAAATAAAGGATAGAAAAAGAGAAGGAAGATAGAAAATTTTGATGAATTAATAAATAAGATACTCACATTTTAAAAATATAAAAATAAAATAAAATCAGTTACAAGCATGAGCCAACTATATACACATAGGGAGATGATTTTCTTAAAGGGAGAGACAATTTTCTTTGCAATACATTTCTGAGAAAAAAATATGAAATAAGGAAACATTCAATACAGAACTAATCACACAAAATGATTTCTAACTATTTATATGCGTGCTTGATTTGAATTTTGTAAATATGCATATAAATAACTGAGATTATTTTTTTGTGATTAGTTCTGCGATTAGTTTTTATGTATAGAATAATATTACATAAGCATTGAATCAATTTCTCAAGAAATAGGACCCATATGGGAAAAAAAAAAAAAAAAAAAACAGAAAAAACAAGCATACCTCTCTTGAGATGGGAAAGGATCTCCAATAGTGATCCTCAACCAAATTGCTAGCTAGGAAAGTGGAGAATATGGGAAATCAATCCTTGAATGACATGCAGAAACTTGAAACTTCCTTCCACAATAGATAAGCAGCAATATTATAATCTGTCCTTGAGTTGGAAATCTCAAACTTTCTCTTGCTGTTGCGACACACACACACACACACACACACACACACACACATATATATATATATATATATATATATAGGGAGCAGCTTTTTTGGGTCCTTCATTGGATTGAATTAGAGCGGTTTAATTTTTTTTTTTTTGGGTTTAAAATGGTCTTACTTTGATAATTTTTTTATTGTTCTAAGCGTATATATTATTATTGTAAAAAATCAAGTTGATCGAATATCAATAACTATTTTAACAAATCACGTTTATGTTTATAAAAATAAATTGTGATTTTTTTATTATTATTTATTTTATCAATACATATATAATTTGTTAAGACAGTTACCGATATCCGACCAACTTGATTTTTTACAGTAATAATATATACGCTTACATTAATAAAATAAATCATCGAAGTGTGTCTATTTTTACACAAAAAAATAAAACTAAACCTCTCTATTTTAATGAAGGACCGAAGAGAAGCCACACTTACATATCTATACAATGAAACATTAGAAGTTTTATAAAAATGTCTTCTCTTTTTTTACATATATTTTGAATCAATAGTTGAGATTAGTCTAAAATTGCATCCTTCAATCAAAAATACTTTTCACCCAAAATGCATTATTTCTCTCCTAGACATATAATTTGAATAAATGGCTAGGATTGAATGGATAAGATTTAATGATTGAGATTAACCTAATTAAAATTTTCTTAGCTTTTCTTAATTTTCATTTTGAAAAGTATTTTTAAGCACCAGCAAACCTCTGTCTATATATATATATATATATATATATTACTTTGTATGGTGGAGGATGCACCAACCAGTTGTGAGAGAATTAAAATATCTGCTTGTACTCTTCTTTTAGGGTGGAAGGGCAGAAGTATTTTGGATGCAAGCATACCAAACACCAATGATAGAATATCATGCCTTCTATTATTACTTAAAATATCTAATACAAAAATAATTGATTTCACGTTTTCAATGAATTAATCACGTTAAATGAGGCATCACGTGACAAATATTGTATTTGTCAACTCGAGTAATTATTAATTAGTAGTCTCAAAATATTATAAGACATCATTAGTGAGGTAGCGATACTTTTGATGAAATAATATTACTCATATTTGTTAAGTATGTAAAAAATAGAAGTGATTCATTTTGTGTGCATTAAATATTTTTATTTGTCAAAAATAATTTGTGATATCGTCTACATAGTATTATAAAAATACTTTATAGTTTGCCGATCACATGGAGGTATAGGTTCTATCTGAAATAATTGTTTATTTACTTATTTGATGTTGTTTATTTTTATATTTAGTTAATTTTTGTTGTTGTTTAGTTAAATTATTAGATTTTTAGACTCCTCTTATCAAAACGAGTTGAAAAAGTAAAAATTTTTGATTAAAATATAAAAAAAATTCAAAAAAAAAAGTAAAATAAACCAATAAACTAAATTTTATGTTGTTTATTTTTGTCTTTAGTGGATTTTTTTAATTTTTTGGTCAAATTTTTTACTTATTGAATCTATCTCATCGAAATGATTTAAAAAAGTATAAAATTTAATCAAAAAATAAAAAAAAATTTTAAATCAACAAAAATATATAAAATTCGTGATATTTAGCTTAAATAGAACCATATACTCCATTGGATGTTAAAATATCTCGAAAAAGAGTAATTTATAAATATAAGTAATTTAAATGACTGTTTCTCTAAATTAAAAAGACTTTCATTCAATTTTATATCATTTGTTATAAATTCTAATATATATATATATATAGAGGGTTGCAAAAAAAATGAAACTAAAATAAAGTTTCGTGCACGTGAATCGTTCTTTATGAAAAGACTGTTTCATTTAGTGTCTCCCATGTGTACATTAGCAACTTGTAAAAAAAATATGCAACAAAGAATAGTAATATAACAAATTCAAAAATTAAATTCAAAATTTTATTTAAAATAAATAATTCATATTCATTTATGTTGTAATCCTTAAATACATAATTAAATTTTAAATTATTTATTTTAAATATTACATATAATTTTAATTTATTTTCCCAGATAGATAGCATTCATGACAAATAAAAGAGGCAAAACCTCCCAAAGTTTCCCAGAGGCTTCTTGGGAGGTGAGTTTTACGATTATGATGGGTACGTGACTACGTCTTCTTTTGGTTGGTCTAACTTAGAAGTCTTTACGACCGTACGCGTGGTAAAACCGTTGGAATATGGAGAGCTGTGATGGTGCCATCTTCCAAGATCATGGTAGCACCAATCACGAGTTTTGGGTGTTTTTAACTGGAGTAATAATTATCCACGAGTATTATATAGGAGAATTATAAGCCAAGTTTACATGGTGCTATAGTCTAATACGGTGTTAATAAATTTTGTTATTAAAATATAATAATTTATTTTTATTAAGTAATTAAAAAAATAAATAATTTATATAGTATAAATTATAATTATTTATTTATTAAAAATATTACGTTTACATGGTACTGAGAGGAACTAATAATTTGGCTTTTAACTTTGGATGGGCCTCTAAGCTGTGTTTTTATCTTGAAAACAGGAACTTAAAAGTAAATTAGGCAGAGTGTGAAATGGCTTGAATGGGTTGAGTTGGAGCATTGGAGCAGGTTGAATTTTTTTTTTAATTCACTTTTGGCGATTGAGAGTTTTTCAATTAGCCGCCAACCTACTAATCGTCAAAATCAATATATTAAGTAAAAAGTTTTGGTAGTTCAAACCTGCAATTTAAGAAATTTAGCAAGTTAAAAGATTGTGAATTTTTAAATTTGTTTTTGTCAAAAATCTGATTGCATTGTTTCAAAAAATATTATACACAACACTATGAGAAAAAGACCAAGTGAAATAACTATATTCATTTAACAAATAGTAATAGTAATAATATAATTAAATATTTGTAATAATAATATTTACCATGTGTGCCACCAAAAATTGGGTTTCAGGCTCTCATCTTACTAATGAGCTAATAGCTGATGAATATTAATAGATCATGACTACTAGCTAAATTCTCGAGTTAAAAGATTGAGCTATCCTATCTTAATGCCTTTCGATGTGTACCGTTTGTCCTATTCTTACGTTAATAACATGGAAAAAAGTATGGTGCCATGGTCGCTCAACGAGCTTTTCTATAAGAGAGAATTCTTATTAACTTTGTGATAAGGCTGAATGCGTTTTAAACGCGCCTTCAACTATTAAAATCATTCTTAGAGTTTTTCTATCTTTAAATCACCATATCAGTTTACTTGTTGAAAAAAATATCCACAAAATATAACACAGTAGCAATTAAAATCTTGAATGCTTTCATTTTTTTTCTTATAAACCAAAAAAACCATATATATATATTGGAGTTTGTCGTAGGTAGGACACCATAACTAACATATACTATAAGCGAGTTAAGTTGGATTGAGTTGATAGCGGATTGAATAGCTATTATAATTTGCATCCAATTTACTGGTCTCATTCTCGTTACTCAACCCACCCAACCTAAGACAAAAACCGTGCAAATTGGTACGAGTTAATACAAATTAACAAGTTAGTCCGAGTTGATTTGTTGTTTGCACATATATAAATCAAACAACACTATAATTTGAGAAATCCAGAAACAAAAGAAAGGAGATGGTAATTACCCAGAAGTTTTTCTTCAAAAAGATACATGCAATAGTTCTGATTTATCTTCTCTGACTTCACATTCAGAAATGGATAAAGGAGGCACAGGCATTTAATCCTAAAAGGCTCCTCAATATTCTTGGTTATTTAACAAGGGAATGGTTTTGTTTTGTTTTTGTTTCTAAAATATGTGTGTTTCATGTTTCAATAGTTTTTTTTATCCCTACAATTATGTATTGAGATTTGTGTGTTTTAAAATTATCCCAACATAATGCGACTAAAGCGCATTGAAAATAGGAATCATACATTTTTTTTTTTTTGAGATAAAGAATTTATTTGGCATCCAATGGTGTTAGGTAAAGGGGTTTGGGGATCCTCATTTGGGGCTCTTGCTAAGGTTTTACATTTGGGTAAATTATATTGGTGGTTTCTATAGTTTGATTTAAAATCATTTTTTAGCTCTTATTATTTTAATTTGAGAAAATTAAAATGTTAATCATTCGGGTTGACAAAGTTAGTAATATTAGATGCGGACGTGTGGACATAATACGTTTTAAGAACGAAAAAAATATGAATAGGATTGAATGGTAAAATATTTATATGCCAAGGAGAAGAAATAGGTTCAATTCCCACTCTGTTTCCAGTAAAGTAATTTATTCAATATGATAAAATATTTTGTATAGCTGACTGTGATAGTGGAATGGATTCCAATGTTGTCCATATGTCACTATTTATTTGGAGATAAAAATATTTAATGTTTGGCTAATGTCCTTTGCAGTATACCAATTAGTGTCTTTTTTTTTATTTATGAAAAACTGTCTATTCTTTTATTAAAAATAAGTTTATTTTATTTTATTATTTTACATATAGTTTATGAAGAAAATAATTATAAGGGCAAAATTGTACATTAAAATTTCCCAATACTCCACTTTTCACTCTTCACCTTAGTAGGAAAAGGAGTATGTAAGGAGTATTGATACTTGTTTGGTAGTTTCCTAAAAGTTTATTGACAAAAAAGAAAGAAAAAAAAACTAATGGAAATTTAGAAAGTCAAAGTTACAGTTTTATACATTTGTAATGGAGTATTTATTCAATTCAATGGAACATTTTAACTTTAAAAAGGTCATAATCTGCTTAATTTGACACAATAAAAATTGGTGTTCTTTATAAAAGTATGCTTGACACTTATTTTTCAACTCAACCAAACGCTAAAAAATAAATAAATAAATTTTAACTGTGCCTAATTATTTTATATAAATAAATATTATTTTGTATTACACTAAAACAAACATTGTCTTTTATTATCTATATAACAAGTTACAATGGTTGATGTGATATATATTTATTAATTTAAGAGCTCCTATTACTTCTAAACAATTTAGCGGTGAGATAAAGTTCATTGAAATTTTTACTTTTTTGATTAGTTATTATTTAATTCAAATATAATTACCAATTAGGATGTGATCATTTAATATTTAATTAATTTATTATTATTTAATTTGAATATTTGAATAATTTATTGATCTGTTACTATTATTTTTTTAATATTTTTTGTCTCTTATAATTTCAGTCGTCATTACAAATTACTGAATAATTTTAAAAAAATAGTAATAGTGCCTTTAAACACGAATTATACATAGTGCTTAGACATCTCACATTCTTTCGTCAAACTCTCGATACTCAATTTTGTAGCTCTAAAGTGGACTATAATAACAATTTGAATTATTTATCTCATAAATAAACATTAAAAAAATTATTCATATAAAACTTAATTTGATCAAATATTAATAAGTATATGACTAAATTATATTTTATGTTACAAAGTGAACAAATTTTATTTAAAATAAATGTTTAAGGCTTTGATTGACAATTTTTATTTTTTTATTTTTTAACTAAAAACACCAAGAAATTAAAATTGTTTGTTTGACAAAAAAATTAAAAAATAAAAAGTAAAAAAATTAAATCAAAATACGATCTTTCACAATATTCTATTCAATTGTTCATTTTGAACAAGACAAAAAATTAACTTTTTATCTAAAAAATTAATTTTAAAAAAATTAATTTAAAAATTAAATTACCAAATAACCTACCTCAAATCAAATTTAACTTTTCTAGTTAAATTTTTTTTAAAAAATTAATTTTTAAACTAATTGCTAATAAAGCCCAAAGTCTAAACCTATGAAACAAAATGCATTTCTTTAATGTACTTTTTCATTTTGGATTAAACTGAATTTTACACTTTGTAACATTTTCGTGAATTTATTTTGAACCCAACAAAATAAAATCTTCCAAGAATTTTGAGGGATAAAATTTTGAAAGAACGTGATCCCTAGCAATATACGCTTCATCATTGTGATTTTGTACGTAATTTTCAATTCTCATGAAGAACAATGGAGATGATCTGAATTGGTAGTGATTGGGTAGAATCGGCTACCCGAAACTATCAGATGGCCAATTCGTTGTAATCGTAAGTGGACCCTTTCTCCGGCCGTTCAACCTCGGAGCTTCGACGAACATCAAAACCTTGAAAACCGATTTGGTTGGTTGATTTGATCATCCGAAAGGGTGCGTTTGGGCCCCACGATGATCGGCTGCAGGTGCTTCCATTGGACCAGAGTCGCCGATTCCTCGCCGCCGCAGCCGGAAACTTTCTCTCTGCCGGCTCCGATTCCCCAATGGCCTCAAGGTGCGACAATTTTCTCTAAGGCTTTCAAAGTTTGAAATATAATTTCTGTGATTTATTTGGGGATTGTGATCAATTCTGTAGTAATTATTTTCTACGGATTGCCATTAGACATGTTTTCTTTCTTCTTCTTCTTTAAAAAAAAAAAAACTTTTGGCTAATTTAGGACTAGGCCTTTTTTATGAATAGGTGCTTCTGAATCCCTGGATTTTTTTCTGCATCCGGTGATGAATCATGTTCCAAAATTTTACGTTTTAGAAAGAATAAAACTAATTTGTACCTTTGCTCTTTGGGGAAGATTTTGCTTGATTTCTTCGTTTCTATATGATTACCGAAGGGTGGGTATGGATTCCATGTCTAACTTTCTAAATTTCTGTGCTTAAAAGGCGTGAATCATGGTTTAACACTTGAACAAGATTTGTCTATAAGGATTTAGATTGGTCTACTGCCTGTGTTTCATTTGAAGACATTAATAACTAACTCTGAGGTGGGGTAAGTTGTATGAGATATCGTGAACGGCTCTATGGATGTAAATCTTGTGTTAGAAGTGCCTGTTTGATGCTAGATAAGCATCAAGTATAGAGGTAAGATGCCAAACAAACATTGGACAGAAGTATTCACAACTCAT
>JAOTRH010000010.1:8163261-8180921 GCA_034768845.1 Heliamphora exappendiculata | reverse complement strand
CCACCAACTTATTCATATTCCTCATTAAGCTAGTTAAGCTTCTCTGAGATCAAACAGCAAGCATTTCATCTATCAATCATAGATGGGGACCAGCTGACCGCCCATCCAGCCCATTGGAGTCATAAACCATTTATATCCAAAGCACCCGAAAGATAAATTCAAGCATAATCTTAGGATTGATAGATTGATGGCATTGATCGAGGACGATTTCTTGTTCATGCAGATTCAGCGATAACAGTCTAGGGAACATGCTTAAGCACTGATGTAAGCTGTCCATCATTAGATTGATCTTTTGGTTTCTTATGGGTTGGGACTTTGACAAGCAAGAAGGCAATGCTGAAATTCTTTAGGATGATTCTTTGAAGCAATAGTTCCATAAGCAAGTACATGAGACTCTTTTACATTCAAGCTCTGAAGACTAGAAAGTGATAGATGTTAGGTTTGCTGAATGACTGGTGAAGTCAATTAAATCCACTCACGTGACATGATCTAAGTTCGATCCACCACTTTGAAGAAAGAGATGAGACAGTCTAAACATCTTTACACATATGAGAGATCACACACTGATGGGAAGAGGTGCCGACAACTTGAGCTTCACTGCTTGGCTTTTGGCCTTCTTGATCCAACTTCATTACTCTTTGAGACTACTTACTGCTTGTGCTTGCTCAAGATACACTCCTTTCTCAATCTACTGATTAAACAAAATCTTCGAGGGGATTGGTCTTTTAGAAAGTTTTACATCTCTCCCCCTCTCTCTCAATTTTATTTCTTTTACTGAGAGGTAGAGAGAAAGTTTAAACTCGGAACCCATAGATCATATGGTACTGACATTCACTCATCTGAGTATGAAGGTTCTCACTGATTCTGTTTTCTTTTGACTCTTAGGTCAAGGATTTGCCACTGGAAGAATAAATTTAGGAGAAGTAGAAGTCGTCAAAATCACCAAGTTTAAGTTTGTCTGGGGATATAATTTGCAGGACAAGGAAAAAAGTGTTACATTTTATAAACCTATTGGAATACCATATGGATTTTGCAGCTTTGGCCACTACTGCCAATCTAATGACCAGGCTTTACGAGGGTTTGTACTTGTGGCACGGGAAGTGGTTTTACCTGAGCCCCAAAATTCTAGCATTTGGAACCAAGATCAGCCGCCAGCTCTTTCCAATCCCCTTGATTATACGTTAGTCTGGAGTTCATATGAGGGTTATGAGGAAAATCTTGATGGATGTGGCTACTTCTGGTTACCAAAGCCGCCTGAAGGTTATAAAGCCATGGGCTTTGTGGTTACTGACAAGCCGGAGAAGCCTGAATTGGCAGAAGTTAGATGTGTTCGAGTTGATCTAACAGATAAATGCGAAAAATATCACCTCATACTCGATACAAATTTGAAATTTTCAGAACTGCCATTTCGAATCTGGGACACTAGACCCTCTCATCGGGGAATGCTTGGGAAAGGTGTCTCTGTGGGGACATTTTTCTGCAGCAGCTATTGGAGTTCTGTGGAGGAACTACATATTGCATGCTTGAAGAACTTAAATCCCGATCTACATGCAATGCCAAATCTTGATCAGATTCATGCACTCATCAGGCATTATGGTCCGGTGGTTTTCTTTCATCCTGATGAGGTTTATTTGCCATCTTCTATTTCATGGTTTTCCGAAAATGGTGCACTGTTGTACAGAAGTGGTCAGTCAGTTGGTGAGGAAATCGAGGCCGCAGGCTCAAATTTGCCAGGCGGTGAGACAAATGATGCGGCTTATTGGATAGATTTGCCATGCGATGATAGAAGAGAGATTGTCAAGCATGGAAATTTAAAAAGTGCAGTCCTTTATGTCCACTTGAAGCCAGCCTTAGGTGGGACTTTCACTGACATTGCAATGTGGGTATTTTGTCCCTTTAACGGTTCAGCCACTCTTAAGGTTGGAATTATGAATCTTGCCCTTAGCAAGATTGGCCAGCACGTGTGTGATTGGGAACATTTCACGCTCAGGGTAAGCAACTTCTCTGGGGAGCTTTGGAGTATATACTTCTCACAACACAGTGGTGGTGTGTGGGTAGATGCTTTTGATTTGGAGTTTATAGAGGGAAATAAAGCTGTAGTTTACTCATCAAAAAGTGGCCATGCAAGCTTTCCTCATCCTGGGAGCTACATCCAGGGGTCTGCAAAGCTTGGAATCGGAGTGAGGAATGACGCTGCTCGTAGCAATTACTATGTTGATTCAAGCACCCATTATGAAATTATTGCAGCTGAGTACCTAGGAGAAGGAGTCGTTAGTGAGCCATTTTGGTTGCAGTATATGAGACAGTGGGGACCAAAAGTTGTGTATGATTCAAGAACTGAGCTGGATAAGATCATCAATCTTTTGCCATTGATGCTTCGATATTCGGTGGAGAATTTTTTTTACAAGTTCCCAGTGGAGCTCTATGGGGAGGAAGGTCCTACTGGGCCTAAGGAAAAGAGCAATTGGTTGGGGGATGAAAGATGCTAGGTTTGTGCCCTGAACCCATTATCTTAAATTGGGTTATTGTTCTTGACCAGTGGACCATTGGTGTTGTTCATATTACACACGTAGGATTGCGGCTGATTTTACGTTTGCAATTCCTGCTCTCCGGAGGATTGGCTACCCTCTTGTCAATCTGTGTAAATACATGGATGGGAAAGAGTCTGAGGATAATTGTGATTTGCTATCAAATTATTAGAGTTATTCATATTTAGGCCCGAGGAAGATCAGTTGATGATGGTGGATACACAAATCAGACATTGAAATCTAGGTGAGTTTGCATGGACATTTTATTTTTTGAACATATTCTTGTTAGATTTTAGCATAGCTTTCCAGCGAAAAGAGTAGAGAGCAGATGCATCTTCAAATTTATTTCAACTAACTGTACCAAAGTGTAATTTATATATCAGCATTTCTGTTTTTGTTCTCTCTAATAAATTTTACCAGAGTTCTAGAACAATGGCACATTGATAAGAACAGTTCGATCTACTCACATTACAATTTAATAGCCAACTTTTTTTTTAATCACCCATTAGAATTTATCAACATGTAAGCATAATAGTGATGAATTTTATTTGTTTTGAGATACCTTTATGAATTATCAAGTGATTTTTTTTTTTTTTGAATTCCACTAGAGAAAACTGATCATTGTCCAAGTTTGTGGATGAATGGTAATGTTTATGCCCTTTGTAGAGGGATGATAGGTTTTTTTTTTTCTTTTCCTCATTATAGTTTCATTCTTTAGATACTGTTTTTTGGGGTACTATTAAGAAAGATGTTGAGGTTATACCAAATTGTTTAGCTTATTTATGTGCAATATGATGTGTGTTTATTTTTTGGGAGTTTTGTAGGCTCACTTGATTTGCTATGGAATGTGGTGAGTGTTAAATTGAAATAGAGCTCTTTTAACAAAAGACAAGTAATTGGGCTTTATACATTTGACAATATGGATTCATACTTTGGATTTGAAACTGGGTTTTTTTTTTTAATTAAAATGGTTTCCAATTAAAGACATGAAATTCTACATTAGCAATTATATACAAAGAATGATCTTGGACCTTTGAAGCAACTAGATAAGAAGGTTTCAATGTTAGTCAATGGAGCAACTGTGGTTAATGAGGTAGGCATGGTTTTTGTTTTATTTTCTTTTGTCAAGAAAGGTAAGGAGGTTTAAATATATTGCAAATTTGAGAAAGATCTCCTCACAAAGAGGAAAACAAACTCCCGCGCATGAGGAAAATTAAATCTCCACACAAGAAAAAATATATATTGTCACGCATTGAAGCATTATTAAATATACAAATAAACCTAAAAAATAAATAATAAAAATTGATCACCATAATCCACACAACGCGTCTTCTTCCACAGCCAACTGAAATGGTATTGTAATTTCCTCTCATCTCTTACAAAAAAAATATTACTGAATGTCGATGGTGATTATCTAACCTCAATTTTAATATTATTGATGTCGATATACTCATGTCAATTAAGTAGGCGTCTAAATCTAAAATGCTACCCTAAAAGAACACGATGGTGGAGAATTGGTAATGAAAGGAGAAAATATACGAAAAGATAATGAAATACAAATCACATATAGCAAAACTAAAAAACAAAAACAAGAATGAAAAAAATATTTTTTTTGTTATAAAAATATTATTTTTAAGTTCTTAATCAATTTATGTCATGGAATGCGAAAAGTAAATAATCAAACGTCTAAACTCAACACATGTGATTTTTACGTAGAAAACTTAACTTGGGTAAAAAAATCACAGGACTAATCAAAGTTCACGTAAATCAAATACAAACTAAATGAACAGTTACAAGGCACTCAGTTACAAATTTTGATCAAATTTTCAATCCAAACGTCTTAAGTTATCTTGTCAAATCCACGTGCATTGTTCCCCGCTTGATCACCGTAGCAACGAATTTTCGAAACTTCACAAGTATTGAATTCTCAATACTTTCACATCAGCAAAATCCTCCGTTAGTAAACTTGGAACGTTTTCTAAGTTAAATGCGAACAATCTCGAAGTTTTTGGAACTCGAAATGAATTTTTAATTTATTTTAGAATATCTGATTATTGAAGTGCAGAAGTTGATTTTTGTTGCTGCCTTATGGTTCTATTTGTAAGCTTAAAAAATAGATAATTAGAGTTTCAATCTAATTAAAATTGTTTGGGTCCGTTCGAATATACTTGGGACTGCTCAAGCGGTCATGTACCATTACAAAATAAATTCTTAACAATTTTTTCATTGGCAATTTCAGATAAACACAAAAACTCATAATTAAACTACACCTAACGTCTTCAAATTGTAATCTTCATGCAATCATTATTCAAGTAAATTTTAACCTTTTCATCTCTTGAACATAACAAGATCAAGTAAATAGAAATCATTTTACAACAATCTTTCAATCAATTCAAATCAATATTAACAATGTTCTAATCAATTTAAGTCCATATTAACAAGTATTCAAAACAAGCCAAACAAAAAACAAATAAGAGGTGGGCGAAAAAATCAAAGGAGGAGAGAGGATAGAAGAGGGAGAAACAGAAGGAGCGGTAGTGGTACGTCTCCATCTCAAAATTAAGGCTGTTCAAAAAATTCAACTTGTCCCCCATGAAGATACTATTTTGTAATGCTAAAGTCAAACCAATAATAACCTAACACGTGTCCTAATAAAAGTACCATTTTTCATTTCCCAAATCATAACCTCAATTAAAAAAAAAATCATCAGCATTACCAAATACTAAGAGCAAGAGATATTGAATACTAATCATAGAATGACAAAAATTAATATATATGTTTAAAAAAACTAATATTTTCCTTAAACAAAACACAACAAAGAGCTAACAAAAAGAGCTTTTTCACCAAAGCTCCTTCTGAAGGTTGCCACATTACTAACAGAATTGATGCCCCCCTGAGGCTCTCAATCCATTTAATATTTTAATGGTACGCTTTAACGATCTGATTCGGTTCGAACCGTGACTTTAAACAAAAATTTAAGAACAGAACTATTTAAAACAATTTTTAAATAATTTGAACTAGATTCGAATCGTATTAAATTAAAATTGAATGAATCACACGGATGAGATCGGACTAGATTGGATTACCAATGTGTTCAATTTTTTGAACAACCATAGATAATACTTTGAATAAATAAAGAAATCGATACACAATTATATGATTTACTTTTTTACTTATTCAAGAAATATGAAATTATAATATTTTATTGAAAATATTTTTTATAGCATATACATTGAGTGATACAGAGTTTATTATTTTTAGAGATATTAGTACACTATATATAAATATGTCCTTTATAGTTGATAATAGTGCTAAATCACTTATTTTTTCTTTATGAGGTAGCCAATCTAACATAAAAGTCCTTAAATCATAAAAACTAATGAATCAATTTTAAAAAGAAAAAAAAATAATAATAAACCCTTCAATTAAAGCAATTTAAGAAAACCAAAGTTTACTGTTACAATAGTGCAATTGTGGAGTTTGGCATTACTAGAATTAATAGTTTATAAATTATAATTTATAATAGAAATTATGAGTGTTTGATAAAAATTATAGTTTATAATAAAAATAAAAAAAATAATTATAAATTATAACAAAAGTTATAAGTGTTTAAAATTTTTTATAATTTATAATTAAAATTAATAATAAAAATTAAAAACTAGCGACACAAGCATTACCAAACACTTTTAATGCATCTCAAGCATCTCTAAGTAATCTTGTGAGACAAAAATGAATGAAAGTTTTTATTTTTTTATTAGAGTTCAACCTTCAAAACTCAATGAATTTTTTTATTTATTTTTGTATTGTTTTATTTAGTAGATTTTAGCATGTAGACTTTCTTTTATTTGATTAAATTAGGTCTAATTTATAGCTTATTTGTGTGCTTGATAAATAATATATTTTTTGGACTTTGTTAATCAAAATTATTTACATAATTAATTCTAATTGATGGTGACAAATACTTAATTTGACTTAATCAATAAAAATTATTTTTAAGACTCGTGTATAATAGTATACGTCATAAAAAAAAACCTTATTGAATCTAATAAATAATTTCTTATTTTAAAGTTTTTAAAAATAAATTATTTTAAATTATATATATAATAATATATATATCATAAAATGGTCATTAAATTTTAGGGTCCTCATTGATGTTAGGTATTTTATATTATCGCCTAATTAGCACAAGCAATTTTATCGCCATTCAATAAATGAAAATTAGCATTTCTTAAATAATTATTTAAAATACTTATTATTTACTGTTTAATAAATTATAATTTAATATTTTTTTATAAATAATAATAATAACTCAAAATTGTAAAATTGCACGCAAGTTACTAGCGCTGCACTCAATCAACAAATATTTAATATTTTTAAAATAAATTTAGATGGTGATCTAATTTTATAATTATTAATATATTTAATAAAATTTTTTATTATTTTTATTATTTTATTTAACACATAAAAATATATCATATAATAATTTAAATAAAACAATGCTAAAAGAGCGTTGAATAATTATTTGCACCCAACGGTGATTCTACAGGTATCAGGGTGAAAAGACCAACCCAGGCGTGGAAACTTTTAAATCATTCTCACCGTATCTAATCCTGCCTACATATCTTTGTGGGCCCCTGTAAAATTTACTAAACATATGATTTATTCGGAGTGTTTGGCAAAATGTTTTTTATTAGAGTTTTTAGTTTTTTTAATAATTAATTTTAATTATAAATTAGAATTTATTTTAAATAATTATAATTGAAAGCTAAATACTTATAAATTTTTCTATAAATAATAATAATTATTTTTATTTTAGTTATAAATTATAATTTTTATCAAATATTTATAATTTCTATTACAAATTAAAATATACAAGCTACTAATTTCAAAAATACTAAATATTACTATTACTTTTATTTTATGAAAAATAAACCCACCATTTTGTAATTATTATTTATTTACATATTTTGTATTGGCCATAAATCGATAAAAGTTGCTTATTGATTTATTAGTTTATTTTTCATCGTATATGTTTCTGTCTTTAGTGAAATTTTTTTATTATTTAATTAAATTATTATATTTTTAAAAATTTTCTCGTTGAAACGAATCAAAAAATTAAAAAAATTTAATCAAAATTTTTAAAAAATTCAAAAACAAAATAAAAATAAACCAATAAACCAGTCAAATGTTATTTATTTTCGTCTTTAGTGAATTTTTTTTATTTTTTGATCAAATTTTTTACATTTTGAGTTCATCTCATCTAAACGAATTTAAAAAGTAAAAAAATTTAATCAAAAATTAAAAAAAATAAAAAAGACAAAAATAAGCAAAATGTTACTTATTTGCCCATACAAAGCCATTATTTATTTTTGTTTTTAGTGAAAAAAATTATTTTTTAATCGAACTATTTTAATTTTTGACTCTTCTCATTTAAATGAATTAAAAAAGTAAAAAATTTTAAACAAAATATAATTTTTTTAAGAAAATAAATCAAAATAAGCTCATCATCAAAATTTAATATTATTTATTTTTGCCTTTAATAAAAAAATTTCATTTTTTGTTAATTTTTTTATTTCTTCACATCATCTTATCGACCGTTAAAGAATTTAAACATTTTAGTAAACGAAGGTGTTTAGTATTGTTAAAATTAATAACTTAAAAATTATAATTTATAGTTAAAATTGTGAATGTTTAGTAAATATTGTAATTTATAGTTAAAAATAATAATAATTATAAATTATAATAAAAATTATAAATATTAAAAAAATATAATTTGTAATTAAATTTAATAATAAAAAATTAAAAATTATACAATTTATCATACTTCGTTATTAATTGATCTAAAGAACATAATCATTTGGTGTCACAAATTTTTAAAAAAATTATACAATTACGAATTGTGAAGCTCGTAGCCATCCCTACCCACTATTTCTCTCTCATTGACCTTTGTTTTTATTTATTATTATTTTTAGCATAAATTAATAAAAAATATTAATTATTACCTAATAAATGATAAATAAAAAACATATAATATACGAATATTTGTGTAAAATATATTAATATATATAAAAATAATAAACTCAACACTTAAAAGTATATTAATATTAATAAAATTTTATTTTTATTAACTTATTAATCACCGTTCAATAAACGATAATTAACATAACCTTAAATTAATACATTAATTCACAACTGCTTATTATTCAACCACACAAAGCTCTTCAAATAATAATTTTAAGCCCTCTAATTTTTAGCAAAAACTAGGGCTCTAACTTTTCTATATGTACCTTCTATTTGTGATTAGAATAATTATATAATGTGAATTTTTTGGTTATTTTTATTTAAATTTTGGTTACGATAATTTTAAAAAATTTTAATTATAATTTTAGAGTTTAATTATAATTTTAGAGTTTAATTATAATTTTAGAGTTGGCTATGATTATTTTAAACTCCATAATGTACACCAATGATGTACATTATTTGATTATTTCACTTTAACTTTTTGTTATTTTAAATTTTAATTATTTTAATTTTAACTATTGTTACATAAATTATAAATTTAATTAAGAGTGCATACGGTATACATCCAAATATTAGGTGCACCATATGCATCTAAATATTGGGCGCACATTATAGTATCACCTTAGTTATTAAGCCTATAAAAATTTTATTTATTCAAAATTTTGTAATAATTTTATAAAAAAATTAACATGTATAAAAATTTATAATGTCCCTTTTCGTTTTGAATCCCAAATTACCCAAGGCCGATCTTGTTACAAATTACTATTTTTACATGTCGATCGCAACATGTAGTTATTGTTATAAGTAACTATTCGATCATTATTTTTAAAAACTTTTCATATTTTTATTTAACTCCTTTTTATTAGGGGTGTTTAGTTAATTTTTTTAACTTAATTTTTAATTTTATATTACTAATTTTAGTTATAAATTATATATTTTTTTGAATATTTATAACTCATGTTATAAATTTTAATTATTTTTTTTACTATTTTAATTACAAATTATAATTTTTATCAAATATTTATAATTTTAATTACAATAACAATCTATAAATTTTTAATTTCAATAATTTCAAACGCGATTATTATTTTCTACCACTATAAATAATTATTATCAAATCACTTCCAACAGTAATTACTATTACCATCATAATAATTATTTTTTATCAATTAATATATACACACTATTCTCACATTTTACACTTTCATAAAATTAACAATTTTATTTAATCAACTCACGACCGTGTTCTTGTTAGTGTACATCTTTGATCACAACTCATTGCTTTCAAAATAATTTTTTAATCTTTCATAATAAAAAAAATTATTTATTAAAAAAACAACAAAAATAAAAAATAAATACTCTTCAAGCTGGTGATCAACGTGGCTCTTCCGCCAACGCGTTGAACATGGTCCTTCCTCGAACGCCGTTGAGCACTGAACTTGGGGTCCCACCCTTGTCGGCTTGTCGTTTTGAGGAGAGTAGGTGGGCCCACCCTAGTCTCTAGCCTCCGTTCTAGTTCAAAAAGTTTAATGCCTTTTTTTCAGTTGTTATTATTTTTTACTTTAAAAAAAATATATTGTGATCAAAGACATTAAACTAAAACATATAAAAATAACTTTTAAGGTAGTTGACAAATTAACTTAAATTTTTTTTATTTTTAGTTAACTTTTTTATCATGAAGAGAGTCTTGACGTAATGGTAGAATTGTCGGCGTGTAATATAGAAATCACAAATTTAAAGCGTGAAAATAATTTTTTACAATTGCAATGTAAGACTGCGTATTATAGATCTATCATAGTTCACTCCATTTTTAGACCCTACATACGTAGGAATTTCGTACACCATACTGCTCTTTAGTAAATTTTTTCATCATTTAATCAAATAATTATATTTTTTAACTTCTTTCAGAGCGAGCTGAAAAAATAAAAAAATTGATCAAAATCTAAAAAGAAAAAATTCAACGACTAAGCTAAATTTTATGTTGCTTGTTTTCATTTTTAGTAATTTTTTTTTATTTTTTAATTAAATTTTTTTATTTATTGAATTTATGTCATTGAGACGATTTAGAAAAAAAATCAAAATATGAAAAAATGTAAAAAAGACAAAAATAAGCAAGAATTTCAACATTTAACTCAAACAGGACTATTAACAATTATATTTTGTTGGTAGTTGTAATAAATAAGTTATAAATAAGAGATATTATTGTATTTTAAAATTAGTAGGAGTTTGAATAAAATATTCTGAGATTTAGCATGGTCTGTTTAGCAAAAAAATAAAAATACTAAAAAGTCTAATCAAAATATTAACTCAAAATATTTTATTCAAACTCTAATTACTTTTAAAATATTATAATATCTCTAATTCATAACATATTTATTACCACTACCAATTATATATAGTTAATATCAAATATATAGAATGCCAAAATTATCTAATTTGAATAAAAAACAAAAAAATTAATTTTTTATTTAAATAATTAATTCAAAAATGCTAGTTTAAAAATTAAGTTACTAAGAATAATCTATTTTGAATCAAATTTAATTTTTTTAGTTAAAAAAACAAAAAAACTAAAAAAAAAAGCTTTTATGTCCCAATCCGGGCATGAATGTGAGGAGCTATATTTTGTGAAAAATAAAATGAGGAGCAGAATAGAGAGACTTCTAAATGGCAAGTATTATGTGTTAAAAAATATGTGGGTTTTGAACATTTTAAGCGTGAGTTTTAGTTAATTTTAAAATTAAATAATTTAATTTTTTAAAAATATTTTTTGATGATTTCAAGTACTAATAAACTTATCTCTGTGTGTAATATAATCATAAATTTTGTATTATTCAAAATTATTCATAAATAAATTAAAAATTAACACCAAAGCGTACCATTTTATAAATGATGAAACTGGGTAACATAAAAACTGTCCACATTGTAATCAAACCTTGGATTTTGGTTTGGACCTTTTAACGGTCTCTAGTATTGTGGACGAAGAATACCTACCTAAGGGTGTGTTCGGTTCAAAACACACGCGTGCGTTGCTGCTAGCCCAGTCGACCTGAGCTTAGGTCACAGATCGGGGGCAGTGGACTAGATGAAATTTTATTTTTTATAAAAAATTTAATTATTTAAATTTTCAAATTTCATTACTATTTTGTTGTCGTTACTAATCATTGGAATTAGAACAGATCGTTGGAGTTCAATCTGTTGACGAATCTAATTGTCATATCGATTCAATTTGGTGACTGTTCGAACTGAACCAAACAGACATCACTAGATCTATAAAAGATAGACCCTCTACCCATTTGAAGCATTGGATTTTCGAGTTCTTGCCCACATTTCTCTACGTGCTTCATTTCGTCATTTTGCTACCTTCTCGATAGAGAATTCATTTTTCGATAGAGTTCAAACACTTTTCGGATTCGTCGAAGTCAGAGATTGCTATACTATTTTTGTGAATTAAAGATCGTTATATCCTGAAAGGTATATGCTATCAAATTCAAAATATTATTATAAAAACCATTTTTATTTTAAAGAGATCGTGTTAAAGACAAGCCACTATCAATTTTTTATTGTACTATGTTTTTTTAGGCCTAATTGACAACTCTTACTTATTTACTTTTTGATTAAAAATAGACAAAATTCAATACCTCTTGTTTGGATAAAACGCGAAAAAGCCAATAAACCAATCAAAAACGCCAACCCAGCTCAGCATTCGATCCAAGCAGACCAAAATTCACCTTGACGATTTTACCCCTTACAACACTAGTTTTTTACATGCTAATGCCACAAAAGGTGATGCGTCAAGTTAAAAGGGGTTTCTCCCAATGCACATGGCTCTGTACGGCGGGTGGGGCCCACATGTTGGCAAGGGTAAAATTGTCTACCTAATGTCAAAAAGCAAAAAAATTAATTTTTTACTTAAATAACTATTTTAAAAAAAATTAATTTATCAAATAACTTATTTTAAATTTAATTTAATTTTTTAACTAAAAATATAAAAAATAAAAAAATTAATTTTTAAACTAATTACCAATTACAACCTTAGTTTAATTATTTATTAACTATTATTTTTTATTCTCATTCGTATCACTCATTTAAAATTTACAAATAAAATAAGATAATTATCTCTTACCTTTTTTTTATCCCCACAAGATAAAATAGGACATAAAAACGAGACATCACATTCTCTATTTGTCTTTCCTAGTTGCCATTGTATACTTAGGTCCGTTTAGTAACATTTATAATTTTTTATTTTTATTTATAAAAAAATTAAAAATATATTTTTGTTTATATTTATAAAAAATAAAAATAAAAATATATTTGGTAATATAAATGTTTAAAAAGTAATAATTAAAAGTTACAAATGAATTTAATTAAAATTTATTTACAAAATAAATGAAAATACATTTTTTGTGTTTCTTAAAATTTTATAAATTTTAAAAATTATTTACAGTTTTTTAAAAATAAAAATAATTACCAAACACGTTTTTGTTTACAGTTTACGAAAAAAACAAAAACAGAAAACATAAGGTCCCGTTTCAAAATTTACAAAATTCTAAGAAACAAAAAATATATATTTTTACTTGTTTTGTAAACAAATTTTGATTTGATTCATTCATAACCTTCAACTATTATTTTTAAAATATTTTATATTACCAAATATGTTTTTATTTTTATTTTTTATAAACATAAACAAAAATATGTTTTTTATAAATAAAAAAAAAAAACTATAAATGTTAACAAACGGGCTCTAAATGTTACCCAACGGCACCTTAATATGCATAAATTTTTATTAGAGAAGTGATTTTTATACTTTCCTTTTGTATAATTGTACTTTTTTTGTCTCAATTCGGTGAAGTTACCAAAATATTATATTTTTTAATTATTTTATATTTGAGAAAAATAAATTTAAAACATAAAAAAAATATATTTATAAAAAAAAGTGTAAAGATTATTTCTCATTTTTTGTTTGAATAGTTTAGTGGAGAAGAAGAGACCTATAATTTGAATCTTGGAAGTATATGGGGCAAAGACAGCCACGTGAAGTGCACCACCACATAATATTTTTATCTACAAAGAATACATAAATTGTTCATTTGCTCATTTTATTCTACTTACATTTGTTTTTAATAAATTTTTGTATTATTTAATCAAATTATTATATTTTTGACTACTTTAATAGACACAAGCTAAAAAAATAAAAAATAATAATTAAAATATAAAAAATTCAAATAAGCTAAATTTAATATTATTACTTTTTGTCAATATTAAACATATTTTGTAAACATATTTTATCTTAAGATCTTTTATTTTTCCACTCCATTTCATTGAAATGGGTTCAAAAAATAAAATGGTAAATTACATCTACACCTCTTGTATTTAAAAGTAATAATACTGATACATCTTCTATTTTTTAAAATATCACTGTATTTTTTTATATTTTTATTTTTATAACGTTTAATTCTAAAAGTTATCTTTCGTTAACTTTTCAAACGGAAACGTTATTAAAATCGTTTTTTTAATACTTTTAGTTTTTTAATTACAAAATATTATTCAAAATTTTTTTATTAAAAAATAAAAAATTATTAAATACAAAAATAAGTAATATAAAATTTAATTTATTAATTTATTTATATTTTTAAGTTTGTAGTTTTGATAAAAAAAACTAATGTATTTTTTTATTTTTTAATTAAAAATCTTTAAATAAAATCTTGTGATTAAAATTTTTTAAAAAAATTTTAAAAACTGCTTCAACATTGACAAATAGTGATTTTCGTTTGAATAGGTAACAAAAATTAATTTTTAAATCTAAGTGTTATAAAAATAAAAATATAAAAAAATATAATACTATTTTAGAGAATAAAAAATGTGTCAGTGTTATTATTTTTAAATATAAGGGATATAAGTATAATTTAATCAAAATAAAAATAAACAAAACGTCTAAAATTTAGCCCAAACAGGGCCTATAGTTTTGTCCGGAGGGAGGCGCACAAAGCCGACATGTGGGGTCCCCAAACCATAATCACTTTCCCCACGACCCTCTACCTCCGACCGCTACTTACCTTTCCTTTTCTTTCCCATTACCCACCAGACCAAACAACGACCTTTCTTCTTCTTCTTCTTCTTCTTCTTCCTGAACTTCTAACGTTTGCCAGAGCTGTAATGAAAGCTAATCTGGGTTTGTTCGGAACTTCTGGCGGCGGCGGCGGAAGAGCGTCTTTTGCTTTTGCGGGTTTAACAAGAGGCTCCATGTCGACGGTGTCTAAAGAGGATAACCTGGTCTTGACTTCCGAGGAATCTTCATCGTACCCACAAGAGTCCGCGCTCCACCTGGGTCTTGGCTTAAGCCTCGACGGCGGCGGCGGTGCTTTGAGGATCTTGACGGCTAAAGACTTCCCTTCCATGGGTTCCAAGTCTCCCTTGTCTTTGTCTTATTCTTCTTCATCATCGTCATCAACATCATCATCTTCTTCTTCTTCTTCCTCCATGACCAAACTTAATTTCTCGGCTGGAACCAAGAGAACAGCTAATGACTATGTTTCACCACCCGCTAATGGTGGTCTCAGGTAATTTCAATTTTCTTGTTTCTTGTCTTTAGTTTCTCCTTTTCCATCTATTTGTGAAAATTGCAATTGAATTTCTTAGGGGATTTGGATTTGTTGTTTTGCTCCATGCTTTGCCCCTAATTCTCACCAATTTCACCATTTCCATGTTTGGAATCTTCTCTTTTTCTTTTTCTTTTTTCTTGCCCAACGCTCTCCTGTCGCCTCTTTATCTTCATTTAGAATCTGCCTGTGCTTATTGTCTTTTCTTAGTCCTCGCCTGTGTATTACACAGTAGGAATCTGATTCTAAAAATAAAATGCACCTTTGTTAGTTTGTTTCCATTTTTGGGTTCTTTTTCCTATTCTCTGCTAAACCCTAATCTTTTATCTGGTGGAATATCTTATCGACATGACAAGGGAAACTACTTATGAGATGACCATAGATTTAGAGAAAAATATATAGAGGAAGCAAAAATAGTGAAGAAAAATGATAATATACTCCCAAGCATTTGCAGTAATTTGGGTATTTCAGTTAATTGGGATTGGACACAAGGGCCCTGTTGTTTTATTATTGTTTGAGGGTTAAGGCGGTGGGATTGGACTATATTGTAATAATCCCATATAGTTTCTTGGATGATTTGCCAAATTGAGGGATGATTGGACCATTACATTCTCCTGCCTAACCATCATAAGCCCTCATTTTGGGACTACTACCATCTGACCTCGCGGGTGGGTTTAATAGTTCTGGACTAATACTATATCGCTTTTTTTGCAATTTCATAATAATTCCACTAAGAAGACGTCAAACCAAACAACGTACTATTTATTCTTAGGTCATTCTACTCTCAACCAAACACTCTTTGGTTCATAAAATATTACACTAATAATTCAATTCAATCCTCAATACTTCAAGTACTAGTAATCCGGGTGCACTTAGAGTGAACCCAAAACGAAGCTTTAAGGAAAATTCCAACCCATCTTTCACTTCATTGAGGATTACATTTCTCTGAATCTGGTTACGGAGAAGCTTCCTCTGATAAATTGGTGAGATTATTTTATTTTAGATTTGAGCTTTTAATGGTTGGCGCCATAGCATGAGAGGGCAGTGATGTGGGTGAAAAATTAACTGTACTTGTGCTGGGCTGAGATGGCAATGATCATGGTTTTTTGCCTAGAGTTCCCTAAGGCTTCATTCAGATGGGAAAAGAAAGAAAGTAAATAATAACCAATTTATTTTTCTGCAAGTGAAAATGTAAGTTCTACCATAACAGTTTTCATATGGGAAATGTTTTCTAGCAAAACAAATCCTGTAAAATGTATAGGATTATGTATTATGAGAAAATGGGAAACTAAATTTTTTACTTTCTTACAAACTAAACAGGTAACGAAAATTAGTTATCTTATATATATTTTTTTCTTTCTTTTCCTTCACTTTCACTTTTTTCGTGGTGCATTTTCTTTCTGACAACTGAACAGAGCCTAAATGGACATTGGGAGTGACTTTCAGCTACTCCAGCTGGGCATCTTGTGGGAATATCAAGTCAACCTTAAGTATCAGTATTGCTCTGTTTTGAGGGCTGTTAGTGTATGGGAAAATGATGACTGTTAGTGTATGGGAAAATGATGAATGCATAATACCATTGCCTCAGTTTATTTTTGCAGTTTTCCTCTCAATTGAACCGGAGGTGTTCGCCAGAGCACTAGTTCACTGCACCAATTTCTATAGGGTCCTTATTGCTCAATTTAAAACATGCTATTTGAGGAATGCCTTGCTAACAGAAATTGTTAGCAAGAATAAACATCCAAAATGATGGCGTAGTGGGACTTTTGAAATGGAAATGCTAGTACTTTTTAAAGCTTTTTTTGGGGGTGGTTGTTTTAAGATTAGAACCCAACAAGTTATGTTGGCGTGTGTTCGAAATATCTGAATGGGTAGCATTGCCTTTGTAATTTTTGAAGTGTCTAGAACTTCCAAGTTCCAACATATGTTAGTTGAACTCAGGTACGGGTGTTGGGTGCAGATATGTAGCATAGAGTCGGATTCATCTAATTGCCATGCCAATAATAATAGGATACGACAAAATATTTGTATCTTTTAATATATATGTATTTATTTTTTTGGGACAAATGGCGCTTAGAAAGTTTCATAGAGTATTTCATGTATAATATAAGTGTTTTATGTATATTTTTATAGTAAAATTGAATTACTAAATATGTTTCCCAGGTATATGGTCAACTAAAAATGTCGAATACATCTCATACTCTTATTCAAGTATCGAGTGTCCGACACGAGTACTTCATGTATATAGAGGAGTCCATATAACATTGCTTCCAGCCAGTGTTCCCGGTAATCATTGGATTTTGGTCAGGCCAATGACCTATAAATATAACTCCCCAGACCAGCATTACTTACTGATTTCTCATAGCAGCATTGCTTGATTACGTTGACCATATGTGCATTGTTGGAATCTGTGAATTTCATTGGCCATGGAAATTCATATTTCAATAGAAGATTCAATTACAATTGGATTGGCCAGTTCAATTGCAATTGAAGTCTGGAAACCAACAGCCATGTG
>JAOTRH010000010.1:8131192-8150231 GCA_034768845.1 Heliamphora exappendiculata | reverse complement strand
GCATCCTATCCAGTCCTCCCATCCTATACTACCATCCTATACTAGTGTCTAGTATCATATATAGTCTTTCCCCATCCTTTAAACACTTCTTTTAGCTAAAGCCCACGCATATGACATGATTACCAATTTTTTCATTTAAGGCCTGGGACTTAACAAGAACTATTAGACAAGTAATGCAAGCCTATTCGCTCTATCACAATAATTTAAGGTAGTTGAAACTACATGATTTATTCTCGTATTAAATCCACATCCTGTAGTGATGATATCCTGTCACATAAAAGCAATGTTCCCACATCCCTTTCAGCTTCAACATCCTTCATTAAATCATTTACAAGAAACAACAGCTTTTCAAGAAATATCAAGAGTCCTTTGGCCCAATGGTATGGTGTTACCCTCCCAAATGGGAGGTGGGGAGTTCAAACCTTGTCAAAGGAGTGGGAGTGGGGGCGTGTGTATTTGCCGATCAAAAAGAAGGAAAAAAACAGCTTTCCAAGAATTATGAAAAGTTTTAATAATTAAGTTGAAACATATCTTTAGCAGAAGAAATGATCTCTCTTTTTAGCCACTACATAAAACCAATGCAACTAATGTGCATAACATTCTTGAAATTTCAATACAGACTTCAAGAACAATGCAGGAGGCCATTATTTCTACTCCTCGAGATGGTTTCAGGATTAGTGTAAATGATATATCATACACTAAATAGAAGTGAACCTCATTGCACGATAAATGTGTGATCCCACAAACCAATAGAGACAATAATTAGTGTCAAGCAGGCATCCAACAAAAAGAAACTAGACCAGTTAACTTGCCATGCAAACACAGACACCATATTCCAGAAGCAGAAAGAAGACATAACATAAGTAAAAAGTGGGAATGAACTGCATACCTTTAAATCAATTAATTCAATTGTGCCATTCTCTGGCCACAAAATTGGTGGACGGGAATCCTCAATAATTGGTGGAGCTTCACTAGGGATTTGGCAATACTGATGAATCCTCTCTATAGAAATGATTTTGTTTTCAAGCTTGCAAAAGCTAAGTATCCACCGCGATAGCCGTGCATTCAAATTAAGGCCATATGTCACAGCCAGACCTGCCATGCCTTCATAGGAGAAACACATTTGATCAGAAGCATTACAGAATAACAGGGGTTTTGTAAATTGTCACTAAGTATATATATATATTTTTTGGCAGTTCAAACTGCATACACCAAATGCCTTTTTACCTCATTCAAGCTTGATGCAAAAATGGGTTCAGGTTATTGGCATGAAGCAATCTCATAAACCACATGGCAGAAAAAACATGTAACAGCAATTAACTCCAACAATTTTTCAAGTTTTCTTTATCTCTTCTGTTTGTCTTACTTGCTTGTAATGTCTCTTGAATCAATGTCAATTATTGTGAGTCAGCAGTACCAGTTTGCTTGATAATTGACAGAAGATATGCTGAATTTAATGTATGATAAACCACAAGCGGAAAGATCATGTAAAATTCCTATTAAGGATAAAGAACAATGTTCTGTAGTGGAATAATGTGTACACTTACTTGGATCTATACTTCCGTGAGGAAAGCTCACAAGTAAAACCATGCAGAAAGCAAATACAAAGGTTGAAAGTAACTCCATCCTGAGGCAGAGCCACTCAATGGCTGCAAGACTGCAGAAAAATGGGCGAGCAAAACAATCAAGGAGATATAGGTTCCTCTTCATAAACCGTTTTTCTTGCCCAAATCCTCTAATTGTGGCTGCTCCAGAAATCGACTCACCAAAAAGATGGATGATTGGAGATTTCTGGATGCTAACAATGCGGACCAGTTCCCTTGATGAAGTCATGTAGTATTTCTGCACTCAAATATTATATCTTAATCAGGCGACAAATTCACTATACACTTTTTACCAGTTAAATTCAAGTTTCTGAGCCCTCAAATTAGCATTAGAATCCAAAATGACCAAGTGGAAAGAATATAACTATGTACAAGATCATGCTCGACGATGAACTAAAACAAGACTTCCATTCAAAGATGCTTGTCAATAATTATGCAGGTTCTCATAAATTATGCAGGTTTTAGTGTTTTTCAACATTGCAACCTTCATCCAACGTACTTTTAGAAAGGCAAGCTCCTGAGGATAAAGTCAATAGTTTTGATAGAACTAGCTCGAAATGAAAAACATCCAGCAAGACAACTGGTAACTTGATTAGGATCTAGGGATGAGGGTACAAAATATTAGCAATACAAGTGTTGGCATGCATTATGGTAGTTGAATTGTAAAATAGTGATTTAGTGTCGAAGGGAGAAAAGAGGATAGAACGAAATAGAGACAATAATTGAGTATCAAAGTAAAAATGAAAAGATACAAATTAGTCTCTACACCCACAACATATACATATGAAACACAAATAGATAATTACAAAACTACCTGGTAAAACATAAAATAATCTCTAACACACACACCCTCAAGCTGGAGCATAGAAATCAAACATGCTCAACTTGAAGAGAATGCGTTGAATGGAAAACAAGCTAATCATTTGATAAGAGTATCACCCAATTGGTTCTCTAAGCGAACATAGGGAGTAACAATTCGCTTCGTCATCAATAAGTCTCAAATAAAATGGCAATCAACCAAAATATACTTAGTATGCTTATGAAACACGTGATTATTAACAATAAATATGGTTGCTTGATTACCACAAAACCAGAGGATGAGGAGACGTGACGCCAAAATCCTGAAGAAAAGAATAAACCCACAATATTCCATATGCAATATAAGCCATAGCCACAATGTAAATATCGTACCGTACCGTACCCGCACTGGCCGGCACATACCGATTTAGAGTAAAATTTGTATACTAATTACTTAGTTCCGTACCGCTCAAAATAACAGCTTGTATCGGAAAATACCGAATACGTACATCGGAAAATATTTGTTACTTATTTTTTTTCTACTTTTTATTTGTATTTTTATACTATATTTCAAGCTTCAAATATAGTATAAAGGGAGAGTTAATTAATGTTAAATCATTATTAAAAATTTTAACTGTTAAATATATATTGCTTTAAAATTAGTTATCTCATTATTTATAATGAGATTAAAGATTAATTTAAACTAATTAATTAAAACATTATGTTATATAAATATTTATGTTACACAAAATTATTTATTGCTGAACATCATTTTTTTTAAAAACTCATATAAAATCTTATAGTGATAAGTCTGAAACGGTACCCGGTATTTAGCCGGTACCGGTATGTACCATACTAGCTAAATACCAGGTATCGTTATGTACCATACCAATAAAAAATCGATACACTATCCGGAACGGTATTCAGAACTATGACTATCGCACGATACTCTATTTCAGCACTGGAACATACAACAATATTATGTTTCTTACTACGCCAAGTGACAAGATTATCACCAACAAATGTACAATAATCAGAGGTAGAAATAGACCGCCTATCAAAGCGACTACTAGCCCAATTAGCATCACTAAAGCTAATTACATACAAATGATCCGATGTACGATATAACAATCTACGACCTGTAGCACGTTTCAAGTAGCATAGTGTACGACAAACAACATCAAAGTGTAAATGACGATAAGCATGCATAAATTGTCTAACAACACCAACAACATATGCGACATCAAGATGAGTAATCGTAAGATAATCCCAACAAGCCGTCGATAACGACCAACACCTAGAAATGGTTATCCTTGTTCAGCATCGAGTTTAACAATAAAATCCATAGGTGTATCATCTAGACGAGCACCAAGCAACCCAATCTTAGAGAGAAAATCAAGTACATATTTACGTTGGCATAAAGAGTTCCCCTAAGACAAACGAGCAACCTCAATCCCAAGAAAATAACGGAGAACGCCCAAGTCTTTGGTACGAAAATGTGAGCCAAATGTCGTTTTAAAGCAGCTATACCAGCAGCATCATCATCAGAAATAATGATATCATCAACATAAACAATCAACATAATAATACTAGCTGAAGAATGATGAACAAAGATCAAATGATTAGATGTGAAACACCGAAAACCATAAACAATGACAACAGAGCTGAAGTGATCAAACCGAATAACGAGAAGATTGCTTCAGACCGTATAGAGCTTTACGCAAACGACAAACAAGGTGCTTACTACCAGGCACAACATAGATAGGAAACTGATCCATATAAACCTCTTCCTGAAAATCACCATGAAAAAAGACGTTCTTAATGTCAAGCTGATATAACGGCCAAAAACGACTAATAACAATAGATAGAAGAATTCAAATAGAGTTAAGGCGAGCCACTGGAGAAAAAATCTCCAAGTAATCAACGTCGTAAGTCTGAGTATAGCCCTTAGCAGCCAAACACGTCTTAAGACACTTAAGAGAACCATCCGGAAGGTACTTCACTATATAGACCGAACAACATCCTACCGCTTGCATTTCCAACCAAACAGTGGCACAACTTGCTTATAAGAAGGAATAGAAATGAACGACAAGATAAAAATAAGAAATGAAGACAAGATGACAAATGATCACAGGACACAAACTTAGCAATAAGATTTTGAGTGCATGTACGTTTACCTCGACACAAAGCAATCAGTAAGTCATCAAAATTAGGAGTGGAGTAGACAGGAACCTCTACCACATAAGATGAAGAGTGTTGGCCATACGAGCCAGCAGGCCTATTTCAAAATCGCTGATAAACCTACAACAGTGAATTAGAGGGGAAAAAGAGTGACATAGGGAGAGGTAGAGGAACAATAAGAGAAGAAAAAGACTCGCCCTCACGATAACAAATAAGAGCAGGAGAAAGTTGTTTATCTAAGGAAGTGAAGGGAGTGGACTTAAAGAAGTTACATCGGCACTCACAAAGTACAATTGAGACTCCGAATGATAACACTAATATTCTTTTTTAGTACGAGAACATCCAAGAAGAACACACGTGCCCGAGGGGATAACTTATCATGGCCTGAATCATGAAGAGTTAGTATATAACAAGGAAAAAAGGAGACTAGCGATAGAGAAAAACAAAAGGCATGCGATTAATTAGATAACAAGTAATAAGGAAAACGTCACTTCAAAAATGTTTTGGGACTTGTGTATGAAACAATAAGGTACGAGCAACATCTAACAAATGACAATACTTTTGTTCAGCAATGCCATTTTGTTGAGACATGTGATCACAAGTTGCCTGATGAATAATACTGCAATTGACACAAAAAAAATCAATAACAGACTGCATATATTATAACGCATTATTAGATCAAATAACTTTAATGCGCTTACCAAACAGAATAATTTTTTTTATTATAGAACGTAGAGAGAATATAAAGTAATTCAGACTAGTAGTTTAACAAAAATAATCAAATTATGCCAGAGTAGTCATTAACAAAGACAACAAAATAAGATTATCTATTAATACATGGAGTTCGAGAAAGACCCCAAATGTCCATACGGTGATTCTTGCCTAAGTGGCACGCTTCACATTCAAAATTGGATACATGAGATAAATGAGAAATGGTAAAGATGGCCTAAGCGAAAATGCCACTGCAGAGATGAAATCATAGCACTCAAGGCTGATGGAGTATGGGAAGAATAACCAGAATCAATATTAATATAATAGAGCCTGCTCTTCTCATGCCTCGAAGCAATCTTCTTGGTCTTGAGGTCCTAAAAGACACAAAAAGTAGGCGAAAAAATTACAGAGCAATGTAGAGATTTAATTAATTAACTAACCAAAAGCAAGTTAAAGGAAAAATTTTAAAGGTAAGGCAAAAAAAGGAGAAGGATGAAGGGTTTAGGGCACCTTGCCAACTTGCCTTTGAACGGGTCGAGATGAGCCATCAAATAAGACTATATGATGCTTAATAGGAGTCAAATTAGAAAAAAGAGATGGATTACGAGACATGAGAGAACTGACTCCAGAATCGAAGACCCAAAATGGAAAGATAAGGGTTGTACCTGCAATATTACCTAAATTAGTTAAAGTGGCTACCGAAAACCTAGTAAAAAGCCAAATCAAACCACACGAGCCAAATCAAACCAAACAAATCAAATATGTATCAAAAATAAGCAACCGAATAACAAAAATGAGGTGCCCACCTGAGCAATGGTTCAAAGATAAACCTAAACACCAAGATTCACCAAATCGACCACAAATTAGGCCTACACTGGAAGAATTGGCACCTATAGGATGGGTATCAACAAAACAACTTGCTAAGTCTCGATTGACAGATCGCGAACTAGGGTTTCGGTGTTCTAGCGCCAAAAACCACTTAAAGGCTCAAAGCGAATTCAAAACAACAAATCAATACCAACTCGAGGCACCACCAAGTGTGTCGGCACCTAGAGGATGAGATTCGTCAACCATCGAAAACTGAGATTGATGTCACGATGTGCAAATCCAAGAGCTAGGGTTCTAAAAATCACAAAACCTTCGAAAAATTAAGAGACACACCAAACAACTTCAAAAAATTATGGAAAAATAAAATCAGAACCAGATGACCGAGACGATCCGAACCAGATGATCGCTCATCATCGTCTATGCAGTTACTAACGCCACACTGACGTCATCGTATGAAAGATCACATCAGCACGTCGTTTTCACGTCATGCTGAGTTTCAAGGGCTTTACAACTCTTCTAGGGTTGGATCGAATGATCTAATACCAAATTGAATCGTAAAATAGTGATTTAAGGTTGAAGGAAAAGAAAAAGATGGAACGAAAGATAAATAATAATTAAGAATTTAGGTAAGAGTGAAGAGACACAAATTAACCTATACACTCCACAACATTATATACATATATATATATATATATATATATATATATATGAGTCACACATAGATAATTACAAAACTACCTAGTAAAACCTAAAATAATCTCTTAACACTGGTAATTACTATACATACATCAAGAATAAAATGAGGCTAAGTCATGGGCTAGGTAACATAGTAATCAGAGTGTTAACATCCATCATGATAACATTATGAAGATTTACATTAGAAAATGTGGTTAACATGTGTTATGGTAGTTATACGAAGATTTCTAGTAGATATTTCTTTCAAAAGATAATCAAACTGCAGATAATCAGGATTTCTGTGGAAGAAAAAAATACATGAATTAAAGAGTCGATACTTGTAGTTCATGTGAAAGTTTCAAACTGGAATTATTTAGATTACAAATCCAAGGCAGATCATTAATCACCTGCATCCACAAGCAAGCAATGGCCATTGGGATAACAAGAAGCAAGATTTGCCAGGTAACTTTGGTCATTACACCAACTATACCAAGAAGCTGAATTGTTGTTGAAGCAAACCCACCAAGTCTAAACGGAATATCAAGATCGACAACACTTTGATCAACAGAGACCTGATAAGTTAAAAACAATCTACTAGATTTAATTATGTGGCATAATGTAAAAGAAGTTATGAGAAAGGGGGAAAAAGCAGTAGATATATGTTGATCCCAAATGCCGCAAATCGATGAAGTGGACATATCTTTCAGTGAGAAAAAAGAACTTACCCGATTCAAGATCCTTCCAGCTGGAGTGGAGTCAAAGAAGGACATCGGTGCTCGAAACACAGATAGAAGCATTTTGAGAAACAATTTTTGTGCAGCTGCAAGACCAAACGTAGCAACAAGCACAGCCCGCACAAATATAAACCAAGAGCTCCCGAAAGCAAGAGCCATATAAACAACAAGAAGGACCATACTACTTGCTCTAGGTTGGTCCCCTGGTGCTTGTGGATTTGCCCAAGCCATCCACCAATTACTAGCTATTTGAAGCATCTGAAATAGTGTTTGTGCTATAATGATCAGCGGAATCAACAAGCCCTTATATGCTGCAGCCATATACGAGAAGTACACTTTCATGCTAACTCTCCCTCTCTCCCTCTCCTCTTCCTGAACAAGTTGCTTTTTCCTTGAACGTTTTGCTTTCTTTTTCTCTTTAATTACTTTCTGGTCTGGAGCTGATACACCCTCTTGCACGTCCTTTGCCAAGCAGACAATATTATTTCCAATTGAATCACATCTTTTACCCAACACTACAGACTCAACATGAGGATTGTTTTCATCTGAATCTTCAGATGAGTGATTGGGAATATCCATAGATTCAATAGCCTCACGGTGAGCTGAAACCAAAGCTTTAAAGTCAGTTCCTGCCTGCAAAAGTTGTTCGTATTTCCCAGCCTGAATAATACGGCCTTCCTTAAGAACCTGCAAAATGGAAGACAATAAGAAGAGAGAAATCATTGCAAAACTAAAATGATATTCTCACTAGCTAACACTCTTCAAGCTATTAAAAGAAAGGAAAGAAATTTGAGAATTGGGAGTTCCATGGCAAGTCCAAGAAGTGGCGACACTGAGCTTAGTAGATAGAGTTGGGCAAAAGTAAAAATGGCTCAAGTTACAGCAGAGGTTTCTACCACTAATTAAGTCAAGTTCAGGGGATTGCACATAAAGCTAAAGAGGAAATGCGGAAAATGTCGAGCATTATTTTTATATGGGGCACCTCTCCTCGAGCATTGCAACTTGGATTGACTATCTTATTTAAACAAAATAAGATAGAAAATGGATTAATGAATGAGAAAACAAAAGTTAAAAGGATTAATGAATGACAAACGGGAAAGACTACTGCAATATTACGTCAAAGGACAAGTGAAACTCTGAAGTGAAGAGTTCCAAGAAATACAAAACTTCACACTTGATAAATTTCTTGTCTCTGCAAAAACTTCAACCCCACAAGCATCCCCTCAATCTCTACGAGAGTACAACTGTACAAGTAATGTATCTATGAATTCAGTTATATTCATACTTTTATTACATCCACATAGGGAAAAAATGTGGCTGTTACCCAGTATCTTAATTTAGGTCTCCATAACTATGTCACCATATTTTGGTGCTAATTTTTTTTCTTCCTTATTAAAAAGAACCCTTCTAAAATTTTATCTAAATCTGTCTTTCAATTAGAGAGAATCTCCGCCTCTCTCTCTCTCTCTCTCTCTCTCTCTCACACACACACACACACACACACACACACAGAATATTTATGTGTGTGTGTGTGTGCATGCGCACAGGCGTGAATGTAAGCGTGGAAATTCTGAAGCCTGGAATATTATCCTGGTAACTTACCCCCCCACCCCACTCCCCCAAAAAAAGCTTGGTTTTAGAACCTGTATCACCATATAACTTTTTGCAACTGATCTGCTTCCATCCAGAAATAAATATGGCAGAAAATTAAACTTGGACAGTTGCCAAAAAAAAGCACAACAAAAGCAATTCAGATATGCAGTTTCAAATGAATGAACTTAAACAACCAAAAGATATACTAGAATACCCAGGGGCAGAGGGAGGGGGGGGACTACTGGCCTCCCCAATACTATGGTCCTAGCTCCGCCCCAGAGAATACCTCAAGAAAAAATAATAGAAGCAACCAAGCTAATTCGTAGTTCAGACAAATCACAAAAAGCCGTATCATTGTAAATCTTCTACAACAATACCATATAAAGAGGTAGAATGAAAAGATGAATCTATACCAGTATCAGATCAGCAGCAGGCAAAAATTCAACTTGATGGGTTACAAAAATCACAGTCTTCGCGGCTAGCGCTGTAATTATGAATTCCTGCAGTTGCCATGTAATATGTTTAGCTAAACTCCATTCGCTTCAACTTCAAAGGGGGTGATGACACATTTAAGTAAGACTAACCTTAAATAGTTCTGATCCAGTGTGTGCATCAACAGCACTGAATGGATCATCAAGTAAATAAATGTCTGCATCCTGATAAAGTGCTCGGGCAAGTTGGACACGTTGCTTCTGGCCACCGCTCAGATTTATGCCTCTCTCACCAATGATGGTTTGATCTCCATGTGAGAAAAGCTCCAGATCTTTTTTCAGTGAACAAGCATGGATAACATTTTTGTACTTTGCCTTATCCATTGGGCTACCAAAAAGTATATTTTCTTCTATAATTCCTGATTGTATCCAAGCTGATTGAGAGACATAAGCAGCAGAACCGCATACTCTAACCTAAATAGACATGCAGATATAAATTATAACATGAACTGAAGTCCCAGAGAACAAAGGATGGATAAAGATCAGAAAAGTTATAGCTCAAAACTACGAACTTACTTCGCCAGAGATTTTTGGAATCTCACCGAGGATGCAAGAAAGAAAGCTCGATTTTCCAGAACCAACCATGCCGCAGACAGCCACACGCATCCCCCTCTCCACTTTCAATTGGATGCCGGATAAGGTTGGCTTCAGAGAAGAAGGATCCCAACAAAAGTCGCCATCCTTAATTTCTATTGCCACATTTGTGATGCCTCGTGGTAGAACAATGGTTGCATCCACCCGCAGCTCTTCCTCCTGCAGGAATCCGGCAATCCGATCAAGAGATACTTTTGTCTGGGCCATCATGGACACCAGGTCAGGGAAATTCCTAAGTGGTTCTTGAAGGATCCTGAACGTAGCCAGAGCAGAAAGAACACTGCCTGCTGTCAGCTGACCACCAAGCATTATGGAAGTACCAAAAGTCACTGCTGAAACAAAAATTGGTGAGCTCCAAAATATGAATGTAATAAAAGCCTGGGAGTAAAGTGATTTCCGGAGCCATTTGAATTCGACATTCCTCATTTCCTCCAGCTTCACTCGATACCTATCCTCCCAAGCCTGCAGCTTGAGAATCCTCATGTTCCTAAGACACTCAGAAGTCTTCCTCATCCTGTCATCTTTGGCAGCCATTAACTTGTCTTGATAATCTTCCTGCATCCTAGCCAGTGGGACAGTTGCAACAATTGATATAATGGTCGCAATCAAGGTTGCAACAGAGGCGATCCCAACATTTTTATACAGAATGGCAAGGGCAAGGATGATTTGCAAAGGAAGCATCCAAATGTCATGGAGATACCAAGAGTAGTCCCCCACTCTCTGAACATCAACCGCCATGTAGTTAACAATTTCCCCACTGGAGTGACTTTGCTTGGACAAGCTCGAGAGCCTGAGTCCCTTGCGATACACCATTGCCGTCAGAGCCGACCTCACGTGCATGCCCAAAATGTCGACCCCAAGATACCAATGCCGAGTCACAAAAGTCTCCACCAGCTTTGCTGTAAAGATTATTCCGGCAAGAATATAACCTTCATGGGAAAAAGTCTCATTTCCCCCCAAGTAATCCACAAAGTAGCTAATCATGTATGGACCCACATAAGAAACAAGAGTATTCAAACCTGCAAAAATTGCATTGCATGCTGCCTCCTTCCAGAAAGACTTGAGAATAGCCCAAGCTAAAGAAGGTTGATTCAGAGGATTTTCAGCCTTCAGCTTCTCCCAATTTGCATTCAAAGTCTTATAATTGAATTTGGAACGATCTTTTGGTGCAAGAAGTGGAATGTCCTTTAGCTCAAGCGGTCTCTTTGCACCGACTGAAAGAAGTGGGTTCAACCAGGAAAGTGTGGCCAAACAAAAGAACCCAGCTCCACTATAAGGTGTAACTTTAAGACACCCCGCTTCTGCTTCAAGCAGCAATGGCTCTTGAAGATCAGAGTTGCAACGTGCTCGAATACCAGTGACACCACTAGCGGCCACAAAACAGAGGAAAGCAAGGGCTGGTGTCGCTGCCAAGTTCGCCAAAACACTTGGACTCAAGTGGTTTGAACCTTCTATCAGAAACTCTTTCCCATCAGAATACAATGCACACAAACAAGTGACAAAAGACACAGCCCACCACACCCTCAACAAAAATGGGTATTTTTCAGAGCCCTTGAACTTACAATCAAGGGCTGAAAAGCTCAGCAAAAACCAAGCTAAACCCTGGGATGCCGGCAAAATTAGAAGAGTCCAATTTGTTCCCTTCCCATTTGAGGCATTTCTTATCAAGCACACACCATCAAACCCTAAAACAAATACTTGCAGAAACAAAGCATAGAAGCAACAGATGACTGAAGCTTTGTATCCACTACTAATTTCAATACTCCGAATTTCTCCATCGACGCCCCGGCGTACGGGGCCGGAATTCGCATTCGAATCCTCCTTAAATTTCCGAATTCGACCGACACACAAGGATATGTGTCGCGCCGATACAATGAACAGAAACACGAGGAAAAATGTCAAGTTTATGCAAATCGACGATAGTTCCAACGAGGGCAAACCATGAAACGGCACCGAAAGGTTTTTTCTGGCCGGAGATGGCACAGTTGGTGACCATAAACCGGAGATTTCACTGACCAAGAAGCTAATACCCATAATAGATATCGATCTTTGGGGGAAGAAGGTGATTGAAATCGGCGAGTTGGCGAAGTGTACGAGTGATTAGATAATAAAGATCGAACCGTAAGAAGGGCATTTCACCATCTGGTGATAATAGCCGAGATGAGCGCGCGAGAAAGATGACAAGTCGCAGAGACAACAGATGGCGATGGGCGTCCGTCAGCGGAGAATCTGTAGACACATTGCACATGAAAACAAAGAGCTTTTCTATCATCAAATACGACACGGAATACGAAGAGAAGAGAGAGAAAGAGTTGTAGACGGAGATAGAAAGATTAAAGAACGTCTCTCTCTCTCTCTCTCTCTCTCTCTCTCTCTCTCTCTGTTTCTGAAAGCGACAAAGAGATGGAGAGAAAGCAAAATCTGAATGGGAACCCATGAAGGGAAAATCGTAAAAAACTGACCTGGGTGTTGGAATTTTCTTGGAAAATCTTTTAAGTAAAGCCGGTGGAGATTGCCGAGGCAATTCTGCAAAGAGAGAGTAACATATCAAAACAAACAAGAAAATAGAAATGATTTTGTAAAAGTACAGAACTGTTGCACAAAATCCTACCTTTTCTTATTACCCAGCAAATCAATAGCTGGTTTTAGAGAGAGAATGTGAACACCACACACTGAACTAAGATTTGAGAAAGGTGTTGAGCAAATAGTGATGAGTGGGCTGGAAAACTTTAGAAAGAGAAAGCAAAAAGATCAGCCAAATGGATTTATTTGACTTGATTCTAAGTTCTAAGGTTCACTACCTTGTAAACATGGTTAGTTTCGCTGCGAAGATGAGCTAGAATGCTGGTGTTCTTTGTTGGGTATCGATTGTACAAAGCTCAGTTTATGAAATCACATCTGGTAACCCTTATATATATATATATATAGATAAAATAAGCAATTATTCATGTCACGCCCTATTTTTTTAAAAATGGCATTTGTGGTCCGCCATTGACTAAAAATCATTGAAGAGTTCATTAGCATGTAGGGATACAAATTCTGAAATATAATTTAAATTATTTAAAAAAATTTGTAATTAAATTTTATTTGTAATTTCATTAAAAAAATTATTTACAAATTTTATAGATTTATCTATAATAATTATTGTATCTTTATTAATTTGATGACTTAAAAATTTAAATGTCAAAAAAATAAATTTTAATCCGCAAAATTTATAAACAAAAATTTTAACGTGTAAGATCTAACTGCGTAATTTCTCCCTAAAAAATTATCTATTTGATATGCAGCCAGATAAATTTATATACTTACATATTTATACTTAATAAATAAATTTATATGTATGCATATTAATATAGATAATGCAAATAAATAAATTTATTTTTTTATATATTTATGTCTAACAGATAAATTTATCTATTTACATATCAACACAGATAATGAAAACAAATAAATTTATATGTATTTTTTATACGTATTTTTAATAAGATGGATAAATTTATTTGTTTAGCTATAATATATTACAAGTGTTTTTAATAAGACAAATAAATTTATATGTGTTCTTTATATATGTTTTGAAAGGTACAGATAAATTTATCTTTATTTTTTATGCGTGTGCTTACAATAAGATAGATAAATTTATCTGTACATAAGGTATTTTTGTTTCAAAAAATCATACACGCATCAATAGAGAACCTTGAGCATTCAAATTTTTTATGAGAATGGATCTTACTCATTAAAAAATATTATGCTATATAAAAAATAGTAAACAGTCTAACTTTTGAAAAAAAAAAATTTTTACTAAAACTCGAACTATACGTAAATTTAGAGATTTTATGTTCAACTCTTACTAGAAGCGCTCTGACTTAATCGATACCTATGATTTGCGAATAATTGTAGATATTCGAAAATTTACGCTTTAGGAGCCGGTTCAAAGAGCCCTGTCTTGAGATAGATCATTGGTTTTAAAAAAAATTCTTAAAACACCCACTTATTTAGTCTCTTATTGTAATTAATTAATTAATTTTTTTTGTATTTTTTCACTTTACTTTTTTACAAAAAAAAAAGAGGAAAAATTGTCTTAAAAAAACCTTTAAAAAAAATTAAGCCAAATACAAACTTATTTATCATTTTATTTCTTATTATTTTATTTGTTTATGAAAATTTTCCACTCATGTTTATTTTTAATACAGTGATTGGTAAATCATTTGAATTAAATGAGATGTTCATCGTATTATTATTGTAGATATAAATGTCTGTCTCGTTTTGCTTTTATTTTAAAGTTATCTTTTAGTTTTATATTAATTTTTATATAAACTAACCAAAAATTGCTTTTGTTTGTATACAAAGACCCTTGTTATGAATGTTTAAATTTTTTTATTTTTAAGTGATTTGTCTTTTTTTAAATAAAAAAAAGTTAAATTATTTAGAATAATTTCTTCAATGAAATTTTTTTTCTTTCGTTAATAACTAATATATCATTATTATTATTTTTTGTAAACTTTAGTATTTGAGAAAACAATACTATTTTTTTATTTTTAAAAGTAGAGTTTATTTTTTATATTAAGTTATTATAATAATTTTACTTAAAAATAGTTAAATTGACTTTTATTTGAAAAAAATCAAAAAAAGTTAATTGCCTTTTAAAAAAAACAAAGAATATAGGTTAAAGTTTGAATTTTTTAAAGGGAAAAATGGCATTTGCTAATCCCAAATAGGGGTTAACAATTCAAATAAGTTTTTTTAATTAAATAATTTTTTATTTATTTTACTTCAAGTTCTTAAAAACTTGATTAAAACTGAATTGTCAAACAAACTCACTCAAGGCTTGTTTAGGTTTTTGCTTTTAGTAGTTTTAAGTCAAATATACAAGAAACCAGGTTGGTATAATATTAAAGTTCCTTAAAAAAAACTAAAATCTTATTGGCTTCAAGTATAAGTCAATAAATCACTACTTAAAGTGGCATAAAGTATATAAAACCATTGTGAAAATAATTATTACTTCCGTTGAAAAAATAATTTTAATATTATTTTTCACAATAGATAGTAAATTAGTTGAAAATTGTAATTAAAAGTTCCATTCCAGGATCCGTCTTTTTTGTGGCACTTATTCGTTAGTTACCAATATGTGTTTTTTTTTCGTGACTATTCTAAATAGTTACGAGTTTATTTATATATCGTGTTCGTCTTTTATTTTTGATATAGAGTTTCATACAGTGCATTGCATTTATAGTGCCAAAATTGGTATAAAAAGAGTACAAAATATGGTTTAGTTCGTCAAGCTCGTCGATTGTAGTGTTTTTTTTTGTAAAATTCAGATCATTGTATTTTAGAAGATAAACGTCCGTAATACTGTAAACACTGTAACGAGAATGAATTTGTCTTAAAATTTAAAAAAAAATATAAAATACTTTTTTTTTTGCATTTGTGATAAATAAAAATAATCCCAACGAGTAAGTTTAAAAATTTATAATCTTTATAACAATAAATGTGTTAACTATAATTTTTATTTTAAAAAATTGTATAATAAAAGTTATAATATTTTTTTAAAATGTATAAAGATGTTTTAGTTAAAAAATAAAGAGAAAAATTAAATAAGGTAATACCCACAACTTCTATTACTAATCTTAACAATAAGTTAAATCTTTTTGAAACATCCACAATTTGGAAGATAAATTATAATTATTTTTTTTTTCTGTAAACTTGTTTGAGCAATATGGCTAGCAAATTTTTTAATATAGCACTAATAATTTTTATTATAAATTATAATATATAAATTATTAATTTCAACAATATCAAATACAATCAATAAATCATTATTCTCAAACAATCACCTCTTGACTTTTTCTTTTTGGGGTTGCTTTAAGCTAATAAACAAAAAGTCATTTAAGCTAAAATCCAAATGAGGCCCAAGTAAAGGTAGTTCACGTCTTCACACATGTATCTATTTTACTTAACATTGACAACTTTAATTTTTTTGATTTTTTTATCTAAAAAAGTTAAAAAATTAAGATTATTTATTTGGCAAAAATATAAAAAAATTAAAAAATCTAAAAGTTAAATTAGAACATAAACTTCTAAAATATTTTATTCAAACTTCCACAACTTTTAAAATACAATAATATTCTTTATTCATAACTTATTTACTACCACTACCTACTATATATAATTGTTAATATCAAATATATAAAAGAGTAAAATTGTTCATTTTAAACAAAAAGAAAAAAAATAAGTTTTTTACCCAAACAACCAACTTTTAAAAAATTACTTCAAAAGCTGAACTTATGTTTGAATTAACTTTTTTTTGTAAAAAAATAGATATAAAAATATGTAAAAAGAAAAAGCAAACTGAGACCAAATAAGTAAACTTTTCGAGAGGCTTTTAAACAAAAAAAAATTCTTAAAAAAACTAATCTAAATATAAACTAAGTTATCAAATAATTTATTTTGAATTTAATTTAATTTTTTAACTAAAAATATAAAAAAACAACCAATTGGACCCTAAGCCTCTGTATGAGACAGTATATATAATTGTTTTTCACGGCAGAGAATAAGTCAAGAAGAATATTTTTTAATGCAATCGAAAGAATATTTATTATTTAGTATATCCTATATGGCTATATGTGGACGTAATTAAATGAGGGGTTGCTGACGTCGGACGTGGGAATGTTTTGTTTTGTACCTGAGTTGCCATGCCCTGTGCTGCTCAGGGATTTTTGTCCCAAAATAACATTTTTGTTTATTTGTACTTATCAAGGGTTAGAAAGTTAGAAATTAAATAGTTGCACATGAGATATGCTCCATTTGGATAAAATTACTTATTTATTTATTAATTTATAAATTAAAAAATATATCACGTCATTTGAGTAGTTAAATAAATTTAAAATAAATAAACAAATAAACTCGTTTGGATAGCTAAATAAATAAATAAACTCGTTTGGATAACCAAATAAACTCATTTAAGTAGCCAAATAAACAAATAAGTTCATTTGGATAACCAAATATGTAATAAGTAAATAAGTAACTCTACTCAAATGAAATGACTTATTAGAAAATTGACTTATTTGTTAATAAGTAAAATTTACAAACAAAAGAAGAATTTGATCCTGGCTCAGAAGGAACGCTAGCTATATGCTTAACACATGCAAGTCGAATGTTGTTTTCGGGGAGCTGGGCAGAAGGAAAAGAGGCTCCTAGCTAAAGGTAGCTTGTCTCGCCCAGGAGGTATAAAGAATCGAGAACAAAGTGACGAACAGGTGCCAAAGAAGCCCCAAGAAAGATCAAACATTTCTAATGAGATTCATAGAGCAATTCTTAAATAGCAAGCACTAGCTCCCGGTGCGACTTCATAAAAAGCAATTAAAGATAAGATCGAAAAGTATGAAACGCACGTAGTGATCATTATAGCGGTTTCTTCTTATCATAAAAAACGTTCGAAAAAACCTGCGCCATGAAAATAGACAAATAATAATAATAATAATAATAATAATAATAATAGTAGGGGGAGAATCTTTTTATCCTTACGGAGTATTTTGAAAGGGAGAGAGATTACTTATTCTATAGAGAAAGCAGACAACAATAGTATCAAAATATAAAAAAATTAATATATAATTCTGCAAGTAAAAATAAATCGTGACAGAGAAATGAAAGCTACGCAAGACCTTTGGCGCTATCATAAGGATAACAAGTGTCGAGTGCTCTGAAATTTTTTAGAATCAGTTCACTAATCATAAAAATTGATCATTGCTTTCGCTAAATATGACCAATTTTACTTATTTTTTAAAATTTTTAAATTTTTAAATTTTTTTATTTAATATTTTTATATTTTTAAATATTTTAATGAGATAAATTCAAAAAATAAAGAAATGCGATCAAAAGGTAAAAAAATCTACTATAAACAAAAATAAATAATATAAAATTTAATTTATTAACTTATTTTGACTTATTTTTTATTTTAATGCATTGAAACCCATTCAATCGTGACAATTATTTTTATTGTCAAGATTTTTAATTTATGATACGGTTACTAAAGTACTAAAATGGAGAGAAATAAATATTTAATATTTATTAGCCTTTTTAGAGGCTCAAAATCTTGTGCCCTTAACTCTCTGTTTTGAAGAGGGGCGAGAGAGTTTTGGAGAGAGAAGTAGGAAAGTGATCTGTTTTGTATCTCAACGGACCCTTTTTCGGTGCCGTGGGTGTCGGTGGTGGAAGTGGAATTATGACGCTGAGTGTGACTGAGATGGCACGACAATACAAAGTATTTATCGATAATTAATTTAAAATTTAATTTTTTTTATTATTACTTGTTTTTAAGTTAAAAAGTTAAATTTATCGCAAAGTAAATTATTTAATAATTTAAATTTTATTTGGAATCAAGAAAAAAGTTAATTTTTTCTAAAAAATTCAAATTTTAAGTTAGTTTGTTTAGAATCACATTTTTGTATGACTGTAACTCAAAAAAATTATTATTATTATTATTATTTTAACATCTACTTTTTTTAAATTATCCCAAGCACACTAATTTTTTTTTGTTCCTATTTTTTTCAAAAAAGCTAAACATTTTAAAACTCAAGTTTAAAAGCTATCCCAAACAGGTTCTTAGATTTTAAGCTAACTTTTTGAAAATTAGTTATTTGGGTAAAAAGTTAATTTTTATGATTTTTGTTCAAAGTAGACAATTTACCACTTTATATATTTAATACTAATATTTATATGTAATTGGTAGTGGTAGTAAGTTACGAATAAATAGTATTATTGCATTTTAAAAGTGGTAAAAGTTTGAATAGAATATTTTGAAATTTTGTATTTTGATTTGATTTTTAATTTTTTA
>JAOTRH010000010.1:8110796-8131092 GCA_034768845.1 Heliamphora exappendiculata | reverse complement strand
GGGCCACTGTTGCATTTTTTCAAAAAAAAAAAGGACCAATGTTGCTGGAAGCATGCCCACTTTGAGATTCACAAGAGAATAAGCACAAATCAAAGGTCTAGTTTTGAGGATATTCCATCCACTTTGGAACTGAAGATCATATCACCAATTAGTCCTGAGGATACCATGATTTTGTTTAATTTTGTTTTGTATCAGAAATTTACGGTACTTACTAGTTTTTTTAAAAAGAGCAAGTTAAATAAATTTAACATTCAAGCTTCATATTTATATTTTAGCTTATTTTTTTCCCCCTTTTCGTTCACAAATCCATAATCCAAGGATTATAGATGGTCCTTCTATAGCAACAAAATACACAGAAATGTTTGATTCAGAAAATAAAATTTAATATGATAAGAGCAATAACTAATAGTGAGAATTTCATAAGAATAGAATGATGTATATTGTGATGTCCTATTTGATCGATCGATTGAATTAGTAAAAAGAGGAAATGTACTTATCAGGATGAGTAATCCCAAAGAATTAGAAATGAGAGAATTATTACTACCAATTCCACTGGATATTATATATTTCATATTTTGTAAAATTAATTATTTAATATATACACACTTGTTTTTCTACATGTTGCACCCAAACAAGAGAAATACAATCTCATAGGATATGTAATTCAATTCAACATTTAATCCGGTCAACTAAATATGTCCTTAAAATCTTTAATTCATGTTCGGTTACAATATGACAAAAATGAAATAAAAATTATTGTGTTACTTTTTGTAAATAAAAAGTAAAGATAATTTAAAATTTAGTACTAGTAATAAGGGAGCCCGAGCCAATAAGCCATCGGTGAGATTCAACTCTAAAAGAGCTAAAATTTTAATATTTTGTTAGAACCTACGGGCCAAGGGAAATCTCATACCGTTGCTAGAGAAGAAAATTAATATATTGCTTAATGGTAAAATGCCTATTCATAACAAAATAGGCAAACATTACATAGTTCATTTTTGGGCTATAATGTTCATTTTAGGGACTTGCGACTTACCCATTTAGTGAATTCAAAGACTAGTAATTTAAAATTTATCGAAGTGTTCAGTCTAATCTTACAAAACAAATACAAAATTAATAATATCCGAATAAATAAACTCTAATTTCGTGGGTCCCACATATTTATATCTAGTCCAATCCCACCCACTTTCAGGATAACAAACAAACACCAAGTGTTAAGAATAATTGGAACATAAGCACTCTGTTGATATCCTCACAAGGATAGTGGATATTCTATGCTCTTAATAGAACTTGTGCCAGAAAATGTTGGACACAAAAGAAGTTTTCCCTTACACTCAAGCGAATTAGATTCTCTTTTTCAATAATGGCAACTGCCACTTTAAAAGGCATGTCTTTATTATGGAGCATTTGGAAGGATCAAAGGTACAAAACTGTAGTCAATAAAAGCACAAATTTACTAATGCTCTTGAAAAGTAGGGGTACTTGGATTTCCCCCAACCAAATCTGCCCCTTTTGTTTGGTAAATTGACATGAAACATGTCACAGATGCCTAGCAAACACCCTTTTAATCCGAATTTCAGACATTTTCAATGCAACCTTATCATCGTATTAGAATTGCCATTACTAGAGAGAGAGAGAGAGAGAGAGATTTGGGATTTAACCCGTGACCCAATTCGTTCCAAAAGTATCACGGTTCAAAATGTTTTTTATGAGGTGCCCGAGAATTTTTTTGGAAACCTACTTTTGACTTTTGACCCATTTGTAAATTTTTATATTTATTACTTCTGTTAGGATTTTAAAACCCTTCTATTTTGGATCACATTTTTTTATAGTGAAAATCACCGTAACTCCGTAGACATATTCCTAGTTTTTGAGTGAACAACGCAAATTGTGTTTTCTGTGTAATTGTATTCTTTTTCATTTGTGATTTTCACATACCAACAAACCCAATGGCAGCTTCCCTGAATATTTCCGAAGGGAATTCGTCGTTACTCCTAATGAATAATCTTGACTGAGGAATTTGGATTGATTCTCCCCCTTTTTTCCCAAAATCAGTTGCAGGAAAGAGAAGGACTTCAAAGGGTGGGACAACATTCTCTAAACACATGTTTGTATTCTCAATGACACACTTCAATCTCCAAATACCACTACTTCTTGACAAGAAGAATAAGAACAAAAAGATTGCACCCACACCCACACCCACACCCACACCCACAGTACCTTTTTCCTTGTAATACAAGTTGTCCTCGTGAGTCGTGTCCCATATTGATTACAAGTTTAAGGTGTACCAAGCCCAATAAAGCAGTGATTATTAACGACAATTAGTTATTCAATTATTAATTTTTACACCCGGAATCGACCTCCAAGTTTGGTAATTTTGGGTCCATGGGTCTGATGGGTACACAAGTGGATTCAATTTAGATTAACAGTTTGAACTTGCTAATTTTTTTGGTTTTTTTTAATTTTATTTTTGAGCCAATTTTAATAGTCATTTTTATTAAAGATATATTTTTGACAAATTTAAAACTCAAAAGGTCATAAATTTGTCAATTAAACCATACAGAAACCCAAGTTAAATAGACTTCATATAAGAATATCAAGACAATAAGAAACCCGATCTCTTAAAAAATCTAGAAATCCACAAAGTTGTATATTTGTTGGCCTGGTGACTAATACTCGAGGCCTGTAACTGGAACACCACAAGGGAAAAAAAATTCGAGAGATCCATCACCCAATTGAAATATGGGCAAAACCAACAATTATCAGGCTGGTCGGGTTAAGTTAGTGTTTTGAGCAGATTAGACCAATCCATTGACATCCCCAACAATAAGAGAACCATGCCACTACCCAAGATGGATGATTCCACCTCCTTTATTTGCTTTCTTTAGGGCTTGCAGTTGCATGATCTTCAATTCCTATCTACCAGAGAAGCAAATTGACTTGTTTCAACAAGGAAATATGATTCCTTTGGATATGCTAATGGATATACTAACAACTTCAAAGATCTTCCAGAAGCAATTTAAGTGGTTTCAAACTGAGAAATGCTTGATTGGATATTTTGGAAATAAAATATCCTTTAGGGAATCCAACACATGTTTGACTTGTCTATGGTTGAAGTGAAATTAAGCACAATTTTCTTTCTAGTCTATTAGGCCTGCAATATGAATTTATGGAGCATGCAACAAGGTCACAGGAAAGAGTAATAATAAGGTCAGAAAAACATTTAAGCAATGTGACAATGTTTAAGAACTAATGATTGCCCTCATAAAGTAATGGGAAAATGTCATCAATTAACAAATTATGCTGAAAAATGATAATAATAGCATACTTTAAACTCTAAAGCAGGTTTTGTAACAAGGAAGAGGCCTTGTCTTGTATTACTCCCCACCCTTCATTTACATGCTTCTCTTCTGTCAATGGAGCTCCTACCGCAAAGCGTAATGTGTACTTATCAGATAGAACCTGCATAAATTTGTCATAAGCAAGAAAACTTGATTAGAGAGATAAGCATCACGCAAAGGTTGTGTTCTTCTTTATTTGTAGTTGGATAGAAAATTAGAGAGGCAGAAACATGAGCATACAAGTTTCGCAACTCAAGGAGGAAAAACATCACACAAAAAAAATGGGTAAAGAAACTGAGCATACCGTATGAGAAATGAATAATTTCCCAGTTGAGTTCACAGCATCCAGTAGGTCGTGGTTTAGTTTGTTAGCACAATCTTCGTTGTCATGGGGAGGCAAAAGGCAAAAACAAACCAACGAAAACTTCCGAGGGGCAACAACCTGCACATGTTAATCACAGTGGCTAAGCCATGACTAACGATTGCATAAACAGACATTCATATGCATACCATTGATTAGACAATGATGATGTGATGTTCTCGAAACAAGGCCACACCATCACATGGTAAATTGTATAATTATCAAAGACAGAATACGGGGTTTGCGTGTGAGGAATGCCTTCAGAAAACCAGGTCCTATATGGGGCAGGTCTACCACGCTACAAGGATCAGGCACAGCTTATTTGAGGCAGTACTAGTGCCAATATGACTGCCAGAACTAGCAGGTCACAGTTCAAGCTTTTTGGCCTGTACTAATTCTGCCATGCAGGGAGGGGAATAAAATTCGGATGCACAAATTAAACACTACAATTCCTTGTATGTTTTACTGTGTTAGAATGTCTCCCAGACGTCTAATTTCAGACTGAACCCAACTAACCAAAGAAATATCACAATAGAATAGCCTTGGAAATAGTTATAGTATACATTACTTTGGCCTCTCAAAATTTTAACAACAAAAGATTTTTCTAGTGCATAAACCGATCCAAAATAAACTCAAAGCCTTGTGTCCCAATAAACTGAGAAAATAAATGAGACAATGAGAAGTGAACACAATAATGGAATTGTAATTAATAGAAGGAACCATCCCAATGCTAGAGCTAGTGTGACACCAGTTAGAGAAACCTTAACTTTCAACTCTACGGTTTTGTAGCTAGCGGGTTGACATTGTTTGTTACTTAATTAGCTGAAACTTGGAACACCTATAATGACAGCCAAATCCATCAATGGCATAATTAAAATTAAAATTAAAATAAGCTCTTAAAAATACACTAAAACTCTTTGCATGCAAATCATTACTGATGACGGAAGAACATTGTCCAAGTCTATTATCCCATGCCGATTCTAATATGTACATATTAGTTATAAAATGCATGTGTTAGTTTGATGCAGCACAAACACGAACAAGGCTTTAGGAATACACACCTAAAGAGATCTAGGAATCCGCACCTAGAGTTAAACTGGAATCCACACTAATTCTAAAAAATAGTTATTTATTCAATCATTCAGTAATCTGTAATACAAGCTGAGGGCCTATAAATAGACCATTGAAATAAAAAGACAAGAATAAAAAGGATAACAATCCTATCTAAATAATCTAACCAAATCTTATTTAAATTAATCATATCTAACCAAATCTTATTTAAATTAATCTTATCTAAACAAACTTAAACTTAAATTTAAATAATTAAAATTCAAATATCATCCAAAATCAAATGGAAATAATCTCTAGATATATTCTTCCCGTTCCCCATCATAGTTATACTTACACAGGTCTAATGGGGTTTGTTATGGGGTCCCAATAAAGACATCCCAATGTATAAGGCTCCTGCCATTGCAGGACGTACCCAACATTATGGCCACGTGCAAAGAGACTCCAGCTTTGAACTCGTGATGCCTAGTTCAACAATGACCAACCTTACAGATGCACCAAGTTTTTGTGTGCCAAAAACAACTGAAAAATGAATTGCGTTTCAGGAACTTTGCACTGTGTTAGGCATAAGAATGGGTAGAAGAGTATATACGAACCTATTGAGGGAGAGGAAAACTAGAGGTTTCCATACCCGTGCAAAAGTGAAAATCCAATAGAGGTGGAGAAATTACTTTGAGAAGTAATTAAATGAGGCAAAGACTACATTCGCGAAGATGAAATAGGAAGACCTCTACACGTAGATGGATCTCTATTGAGGCCTCAAAATATCTTTGAGATTTAGATTTGACATAATTAATAAACTTATTTAATAGGATTATAGTAACTTAAAAGAATTGATGATTCAACTCTATTGTTTGAATCTTACTGAATCATACAATTCTAATTTGGATCCTGATCCTAATTTTAAACAATGTTTTGGGGCATGAATTTTGTTATTTTTTTATGATTGTGGTCTAAATGTCCATTATAGTAAGTTCAAACCAAACAAAAATAGTTCATATCGGTTACATTCGAATATGTTTATGTTTTTCATATTTTCTCTACACTAATCAGGTAACGTAAGATCTGTTTATTCCATCTTTATCTTATTTCCATTACTTTTCTACATTATCAAATAGCCAGTGATTCATTTATTTCGTCTATACTCACGTTTTTTTTTGTTTTTTTGTTTTTTTTATTTCTTGCATTTTTTAATTTTTTTTCTTCTAGCTATTTGTTTAATCGAAATTTTCCATTGATCTATAAAAGCACATGGGCGGAACCTAGCTAAGGCACCAATGAATAAGGTCGCCCTCTTCTCATCCCTCTCCTAATGTGTTCAGATAGTCAGGAGTTCAGGTGGGCCCGCGTCAAACAAACAAACCAATTAATTGGAAGCAGAACTGCCAGTCGAGGAGCTAGAGGAGAGGTTCCTTAGTGAGGACTCTCGTTTAATTTGATCGCCAGTCAAGAGGAAGTATTGAAGCCGGGGAGAACACTGTTGATATTAAGTAAATAGATGGATGGACAGATATGAGCTCAGGGATAGGGATTTCAAAGCATTTCTATTACTGATTGCAGCTATATGCTTTTCTTTCTTGATTTCTTCCCTTTGTTCCATAGGCTTAACCGGAGGATCTATATCAATACAAACAACTATGAATAGAGATCCGGTCATTCCTATCCCCTTCCAAATGCTGAAAGCAAGCCCTTGCTCACTGAACTATCCTTTTGAAGAGAAGGTGAACTCTTAAGAATGACCAATTGGAAACACACAAACACGAATAGTTTTCCGGATAGCAAGCAATTAATCGAACTACCGGCCGACACAAAGGACTACTTTTCACAGTAACCCGAAATCCGTCCTTGTACCCCCACTTCAGGTTGTGACCGACAGTGACTTTTCAATATCGATTCTTGCAAGCAAGCACTCGGCTTAAAGCCCTCCCCCTTCCCGCGACCGGTCTATTCCATTCTCAAACGCTTGCATGCTTGGGTATCGTAGACAATGCGATTCATTGGGGCAGCAAAGTACTTCTTTAACCCCTTTTTTATTTTTTTGTTCTTTTTTATCTCTATAATTTTGGCAATACATAAATCTGTTTTTATTCTTTTGAAGAGTTTTTGCTCTTTTAAAGTGCTTTTGCTATTACAGTTTGCAAAAACAAAAATCTTTCTTTAATGATATATAAAATTCTTTTTCTTTATTTCAATTTCCATTGTCAATCTATTTCCAATTATATAGTACAAAATGCTATATCATAAAAGTGTTCTTCTTTACATATGTTTTCTCCTCTCTCTTTTCCTTCATGAATGCAAAAAATTTTATTCTTAATTCACAATATTACTTGGTTCATTATAGACTGCATAATTTTTTACTTATTTAGATAATTTACCTATATAAACATTATTATGCAATTTTTTTTAGTAGAATCTTAAGATTCTTGACCTGATCCTGTAAAACCCTCTACCGATCCAACGTAGGATCCCGGCTTTGACAACCTTGGTCTAGAAATGTATTTGAGTTCTTGTAGATAAAAGTAAGAGAGAAATTCAATGTTCTGCAAATTATAGGAGTGGTAAACTTGAGTAATAATATGAAACTTTGGGAGAGAGTAACTGAACATAGCCTGAGATTTGAAATTGTAATATCAGAAAATCAGCTGTGATTTATACTTCGGAAGCAAACAACACAAGCGATTTATTTATTAAGGTGAGTAATTGAGAGGTAGAAAAGAACAAAGGTGATATGACTTTTTTAGACTTGGATAAAGCCTATATAGTGTTTGTAAACAAGATAATATGGCAAATCTTGGGAAAGAAATGAGCACAAATAGATATATGAAATGCTGCTTTTTCTCCAAAATCATAGCAGACCAGTTGCTAGCGATATTACTGAAAATAAGGAGATGTTAGTGAAGATGTTACTCACGTAAGGCATAACAGACTAAGTGGTCGAGTGGTTGGGGTGTATTATATGGTCACTAAATAGCATGAGACTGACATAAAAAAAATATACAAAATGGTTGTAACACCAACTATGCTTTAGGGTACAAAATGCTGGACAATTAAGAAACTACATGATTATAAATTAGTGTATTAAAGATAAGGGTGCTAAGGTAGATGCCTGGCAAAACTAAGACAGGATTAAGAATGGATGAAATGATGAAATGGTAGAGGTTGCACATGTTAGAGAGAAAATGAGGAAGAATGAGATTGTGTCGTCCTGCGTAACTAAAATGACAACTGTGCTAATTAGGAAGAGCGACATTGTTCACAATGAGGGAAATGCAAGACGACGAGAAAGATCAAGATTAAAATACGTTTAGATAATGAGGAAAGATAATGTTAGCTTGCTGTTTGTCTATGATCACGGGGAGTGGTGAAACAAAATCCATGTAGCAGACCTGAAGTACATGGGACAAGGTTTTGCTTAGTTCAATATCAATCAATACAACTTCAAGGTATTATCCAAACTCAAATTCACTGCAAGAAAGCCATCAGGCCTTGTTTTTTAGTTTAAGGAATGAATAATAGAATACAAAAACCCTCCTACTATGGGATTCATTGTGAAGACCGGTGATAATTAACAATAGATATTTGGGATGACATTAAAGCTTCAATTATGATTGAGATACAATGTGTCAACTACAAAAGTCCTACCAAATAGTCATTTGACATAACGAAATCAGAGGCGAGAGAGAGGCAATACTACACATCATCCAATAAGAATGAATAGACCGAATTTATTTCCACACACAAAAAAATTTGACAATACGACAATAAAAAATACTGTATAACAATGCATATAAGCACAACAAAACCGAACACAAGGTTTGGGATTTTCTAAGATTTTAAATATTTCAATTCACAAAACAAAGAAAACAAAAAACATAACAAAGGAGAGAGAGAGAGAGAGAGAGAGAGAGAGGTGTAGCACCTTAAAAGCTGGTCAATTAAGTCGTATGATAACCAAGAAGGCCAACATTCCAATGATTTAATAGGAGGCTTTTCGGCAATAATCTCACAATCTCAAAGTCTTAGAAAAATAGTGAAGTGAGCAACTTAGTTGAGTTGGTTTGAGATACTTGCGAAACAAAGTTGATCGAGCAAACATATCAATCTATCTCATATCAAAAGTGTATATAGTTTTAGTGGACTTCACATAAAGTCCTGAGATTGTTAATTAACATAAATCTTTTAAGGTGTCATATTACATATTTAAATGTCTTGGGACCATCCATCCACTGAGGAGATTAATAGAAAAGTATAACGGAAAAGAAGATAGATTTTATATGATTTTTATAGACTTAGAAAAGGCCTATAATAAAGTTTCTAAAGATTTCTCATGTGATGGACGTTGGAGTATGATGAAGCTACCACAACAATTATATCATCCGCAGGAGAAACAAATGAATTTCCGATTACATTAGGATTACACAAAGGATCAACTTTAAGTGGATGAAACTAAATATGGATGAACTGACTGGACATATTCAGGATGATATTCCATGGCGTATAATATAGTCTTAGTGGATAAGATAAGAAGTGCAGTTAATACTAAGTTACAAATGTAGAGAGAAGCTTTAGAGTCGAAAGAATTTCAAGTCAGTAGAAACAAAACTGAATATATAAAATATAATTTTAGCAGTAATAAAAATATTAGTAGTTAAGAAGTGAAGATTCAAAGCCAAGAGATACCCCATAGTGAATATTATGATATCTAGGTTCAATTATTAATAAAGATGAAGAGATTGCAAATGATGTAACTCATAGAATCAAAGTTGATTGGCTTAAGCGAATGGGGTGCTTCTAGCATTCTATGTGATCGACGGATACCTAGAAGACTAAAATAAAAATTTTATAGGACAACTATTAGACGAACGATTCTATATGGGATAGAATATTAAGCTATTAAGAAACATCACATAAATAAAATGAGTGTTGTTGAAATGGGAATGTTACAGTGGATGTGTGGTAATACTAGAAAAATAAAAATAGGAATAAAAAGATTCATGAAATAGTAAGGCTCACACTGATTGAGAATAAGTTGAAAGAAAATAGTTTAAGATTGTTTGAACACATACAACGTAGACCAATTAATGCAGTAGTAAAGAAAAGTGACAAGATCATAAGTAATAGAAACAATAGGAGGGATAGACCTAAATTGACATGAGATGCCGTATTAAAAAAAGATATTAATTCATTGGAACTAAATAAAGATATGACCATTAACAGAGCAAAATAGCGTAAAAAGATTAATGTAGCCAACCTAATAATTGATTAGGACAAAGTCTTAGTTTGGTTTGGTATGGTAAATGCCCTGGGACTATTGCATTATATGTGCATTGGCTTTGACGTGTTACACCACACTATCTTATAGATGCCTTTTAAAGGCTACAAAAAAATTATACATAGCTTAGAGTCGATGCATATTCATTATGTGGTGAATATGTTAAGTGGGTTAGAATGTTCAGGTGGTATTAGAGTGAAGCGAACCTTGCGAAGGTGTCATGGGCCCCACCAAGGGTTGAGATTGTGTAGGGTTGTTGGTCTATTAAGAGACGAGGTTGTACATAAAGCCCCAGGAGATGTGCTTAGGGTCTCACCGAAGAACATGCTTGCATGGGTCTCACTGGGAGTTGTGTTTTGCATGGTTCAATAGGGACGCATTGTGTGGGCCCTACTCAGGATATGGTTGTGGGTCCCACATGAGAAGTGCTTGATGAGCTTAAAACTTGTTCCACATGAGGCCTTTAAGTAGGGAGAATTATAACATCCTAGATGTTGGTTAGTTAGGTCATATCATATATCATATGATAACCAGAAAAATCAACATTTCAATGATTTCAATAGGAGTGTTGCTCTATTAGGGGACGGGGTTGTACATAAGTCCCCAAGAAATGTGCTTGGGGTCTCACCAAAGGACATGCTTGAATGGGTCTCACCGGGAGTCGTGCTTGCGTGGTTCAATAAGGACGCATTGTGTGGGCCCCACTCAGGGTATGGTTGCGTGGGTCCCATATGAGAAGTGCTTGATGAGCTTCAAACTTGTTCCACATGAGGCCTTCAAGTAGGGAGAATTATAACATCATAGATGTTTGTTAATTAGGTCATATTATATATCATATGATAACTTCAAAGATCAACATTTCAATTATTCCAATAGGTCTTTCAACAATAATCTCACAATCTTTATAAGTTTTGAAAAAGAGTGAAGACCAACTTGGTTGAGATGCTTGAGATGCTGAGATGGTTGTCAAACAAAACTGGTCAAACCGACGTGTCAATCTATTCCACAATGAAAGTCATATAAGTTTTGAAAATTTAATAAACAATAATCTCGAGATTTTTATTGCGCATATATGTACAATAAAACTTAGAATTTAATAAACAATAATCTTGAGATCTTTATTGCACATATATGTGTAATAAAACTTTTTAAGAGATTTTATTACATGGCCTGGGGCCATTGCAGTATATATGCATTGTCTTTGAGATATTACAATACATTATCTAGGTGACGTTGCCTTTTAAAGTCTATACATAAATTACATATGGCCTATCGTTGATGCATATCCATTATGCATGCCATATATCACAAATATATTAAAGTGGGATGGGATCTTACAAAACAAATATGCACAACCAGAGAAAATAGAAATACCAAGATATTTTTATGGAAATAGGAAAGAAATTCTTCAAACATCACTGTTATATATTGCCTAGATTGATCCCTAGACTCACATTTAAAAAAATAGATTTTATACCAACAGCTAATACAAGCATAAACATCTTACCATTAAGAAACATTTTTACCTAAACAAGCATAATTAAGTTCATGTCCTATGAGAAATCTCTCATCCACAAGTTAGCCTTTAAACAAAAAGAGACCAGGGTGATTGGAACCATAATGAAGTGGGCTTAGTAAACTCCAACTGCAAAACATAAATCATTTGTGGCACATGAGATGTACTCACATTACTGAGCACCGAGCCAGTAGCTTCTCTGAGAATTTCTCAAAATGAGACACCTTGGAAATGAAACCCCTACTGTCTCTTCAAATGTACAATCAAGAAAGTATATTTTCGCATGAAAAAAATGGAGATAATTTGGGAGCCCTGTGTCTTTTTTCTATTTTCTTATTTTTTGGCACATTAAAAAATCAAATGGAATAGCTAATGAATAGCATTTGATATTTGGCACAGTACTCCCTATTAATTTTTGGCATGCCAGGTGTATGTCACTTTACCCCTGCATCCACCCCTGTTAGGCATCTATCTAGCTTCTGGTGGAATAGTCAGCATTTTCAGACAAATAAACACAAGTGCAGAACATCTGAACAAATGCAATGAAACCAGTTTGTTGTGGAATGTTTTTTATTTTATTTTATTTTATAAGTTTGCTGTAGGTTTGAGAAAACCCTCATTTTTTTTGTTTTTTGTTTTTTTTTAAATGTGTGTTGAACATATCTTTTGCTTTATTTACAAAGAATTTTTTGTGTATTACAAATAGAAAATTAAAAAAAATGTAAATGTTATTAAATAAGGTCGTCTCCATTTGAATTGAAGGAAAGATGAGGGAGAAAAAGAAAGGTATCTATTTGTGTTGATTTTTAACATTTTAATACCAATATTATTTTTATTTTAACTTTAATTAATAAGTCATGTGACCCCAAGAGACTAGCCTTTCTAAAATTAAGTTGAGTTCATTTTCTTCAGTCTCTTACCTTATATTTTCCCTCAGACAGCCCACCCAAATACATGTATGTATGAATTTTCTAAGCATCCTAAGAAAAAATAAAGCCAGTTAAATTTGGGGGTATTGCCAATGTGGCAACATGGGTTGGTCATCGGTGTCAGACCATGATTTTGGCTATGTTAACTGATTATAGTAATGTGTATATAGAGGTAATAGGGTATACAAGATTTGAAACAAAGACATCAAAAAGAATTGAGGACAATAATTAACTGAAAGAAAGAAAACAAAATCATATGCTCTCTTAATTAACATAGGAAACCAAACAAATTTCTACCACGTGTTACCTGAAACCTCGGGTCTTGGGAAACAAGTTCTTCAAAGTGTTTAGCCAATTCAATATGGTTTCTGATGTAAGACTGCAGGTTTTCCAGACCATAGAGTCGTAACACCATCCATAACTTCAGTGATCTGTGAAGCAGCAAGATGAGGAATAACTACAATTTTCCAGTTGGGTGACTGGGTGCCAAAAAGACCTAAGATATAAAACGGTGATATCACTAATCTAGTCACACATGCAACACATAACAGCTTACGTTTGGATGCCACCTAGAAATAATTGGAAACTGTTAAGAAATCGATCACGAGTTCTACATAAAATTATCCCAGGCTTAAAAGCTCTTAAAGGTGCACCATCGACTTTCACTTGGCTCAGAAACCTTTTTGGCAGACTGTAATGCATAGAGTTATAGAATATTATTTCAACCTCTATCAAATACATTGCTTAATCCCTTACTTATAACCTTGTTAAACCTTGTTCAGGGAGATGTAGGAACTTAGTAACATCAAAGATCACTAGAGGTGGCGGAGGTGAGAGTAAATCACCCATAGGTAATAAGAGGTGGTGTAGGTACCTGATCTGGGATGCCTACACGGATCGATGAGCTATAAGATAAAGGTAAAAAAAAAATTATTATAGATAGCCCAATCATTTCTGTTGTACAGCCAGTCTCAAACTCGGAGAAAGGAGGAGGGTTGTGTGTTAGGTAACTAACAGCCAGTACGTCAAAAAACCAGTCAGATCTATGGCGTGCTTACAAAAGATTAAATGGATAGAGGAGAAATCAAAAGAAATAGATAATACATGGTATACAATCTATTATACTAAGAAAGAGAGACAGAAATGGCGTAGGAATAATAGTAGTTGAACGCTTTTAAATAATATAATAACAGTCACACGAAATGGAGATAGGATAATTTTAATTAAACTTGTGATTGGAGAAACCATAGTTAATGTGATTAGTGCCTACGCACCTCAGCCTGGGTTGGATGATCATACTAAAAGACAATTTTGAGATCAAATGGATGAAATGTCTCAAGAAATACCAGTAGGAGAGAAGATAATTATAGGTGGAGATTTCAATAGGCACACAGGAAACAGGAGACGAGAATATGGGAATGTTCATGGGAAATTTAGTTTTAGCGATCGAAACGAAGCCGAAGAGGGGATCCTAAATTTTGCAATAGTATTTGATCTTATATTAACTAACAATTTCTTTAAAAAGATAAGAACACTTAATAACCTTTAAGAGTAGGTATCATAAAAGTCAAATATATTATTTCCTTACTAGGAACATAGACTGGCAAATATGTAAAAATTGTAAGGTCGTTCATGAAAAGAGCTTAATATCACAACATAGACTTATGGTACAATATATCCACATTAAGGGAAAACATAAAACGAGAAGAGATATTAGAAGCCCACAAACTATATGGTAGAATCTTAAAGGTGAGAAATTGAAGATTTTTAAAGACAAAATATGTAAAAAATATGGGATTTAGAATAAGATACTAATACTATGTGGAGTACAATAGCAGAATTTATTAAAAGTACATCGAAAGAAGTTCTTAGAGAGTCGAAAGGAAAATGCTCTATAACTAAGGAAACTTAGGGGTGGAATGACGAGATCCAAGCCAAAATAAAAGTAAAGAAAGAATGTTTTAAAAGGTAGCAAAATGCTAGAAATGAGGACAATTTTAGGAGTTGCTTGGAATCTTAAAGGTGAGAAATTGGAGAATTTTAAAGATCAAATATGTAAAGAAGTAAGATGAAATTTAGAATAAGATACCAATACTATATGGAGCACAATAGCAGAATATATTAAAAGGATATCGAAAAAAGTTCTTAGAGAGTCGAAAAGAAAATACTCTATAACTAACTTGGTGGTGGAATGACGAGGTCTAAGCCATAGTACAAATAAAGAAAGAATGTTTTAAAAGGTAGCGAAATGATAGAAATGAGGACAATTTTAGGAATTATAAACAAGTTTGTAAGGATGTTAAAAGAACTGTTAGAGATGCCAAATTAAAAGCTTATGATGATTTTTATACTAGATTAGATAGAAATGATGGAGAAAAGAACATCTATAAACTTGCTGAGTAGAGAGAAAAAAAAAAACAAGAAATCTTACTCAAATTAAATACATAAAAAGCGAGAATTCAATGGTGTTAGTAAATGATGAAAAGATTAAGGAAAGATAGAAAATCTATTTTGAGAAATTATTAAATGAGAAACGCGTAGAAAGATCTAAAAGAGAGAAATCTGATAACTCATATGAAACTAGAGGATAAAAGTTCTATTGCAAAATAAGAAAGCTTGAAGTGAAAAGTGCAATAAAGAGAACAAAATCAGGTAAGGCTTTAGTGCCCGATGTTATCCCTATAGAGGTGTGAAAATGCATAGGCAAAGTGTGAGTGTCTTGGTTAACAAAATTATTTAATAAAATCATAATGATTAAGAAAATGCATGAAGAGTGGAAAAAGATTATTCTAATACCTATATATAAAATTAAAGGAAATATCCAAAATCATAACAACTATAAATGTATTAAGTTTATGAGTCATTCGATGAAACTAAGGAAAAGAGTGATTGAATAGCGTTTAAAGCTAACAACATCACATAATCAGTTTGGTTTTATACCTGATAGATCAATATAGAAGTAATCCACTTTCTAAGGAGATTAATAGAGAAGTACAGAAAAAAAAAGAGAAATCTTCATATAGTCTTTATAGACTTAGAGATATCATATAGTAGGCGTTGGAGAGAAAGAAAGTGACAAATGAGTATATTAATATGATAAGAGATATGTATGATAGAGTCACCACGAAAGTTAGATCACTCATAGGAGAAACAAGTGAATTCCCGATTACAGTAGGATTACATAAGGATCGGCTTTGAATCCTTATTTCCTTGTCTTAATTATAGATGAATTGACCAGATATATTCAGGATGATCTTATGGTGTATGTTATTTGCTGATAATATTGTCTTAGTGGATGAGATTACAAGTGGAATTAACGCTACTCTAGAAATGTGGAGAGAAGTTTTGGAATCAAAAGGGTTTCAAGTCAGTAAGAACAAAACTGAATATATGGAATGTAAGGTCCACCCCTTTCCCCAGACCCAGCATATACGGGAGTTTCGTGCACCGGGCTGCCCTTTTTAGTAATATAAGTATTAATGCTGAAAAAGTAAAAATTCAAAATCTAGAAATACCTAAGAGTGAATATTTTCGTTATCTAGATTCGATTATTAACAAAAATTGAGATATTGCAAATGATGTAACCCATAGAATCAAAGTTAATTGACTCAAGTGGAGTGCCTCTGGAGTTTTATGTGATCGACTGGTTACCTACAAGATTAAAAAAAAAATTTATAAGAAAACTTAGACTAGCAATTTTATATGGGACAGAATGCCGGGCTGCTAAAAAAGATCACATAAATAAGATAAGTGTTGTGAAAATAAGAATGTTAAGATGAATATAGAGCTTACCTCAATTGATTATAACAAAGGCTTAGTTTGGTTTGGTATTGGTTGGATAGACCAATCATTTATAACTAAACAACCTCCTTCAATTCCAAAATGCGGCTATAGAGCTATAAGATGTAGGCTCAAGAAGATGGAGTTGCCACTTGATTTTAAGGTCCAATAACCTATATAATGACTCCGTGGATTAGGCTTATTCGTTTCATCACCACAGAACAGGCTTGGAGGCTTAGGTATTGAGTGGGAAGGTGTTAGACACTTACTCGCCTAACCACACGATTAGCCTCTTCTCAACACTATTAGTTCACGTATTTAAGCTTATATACCTAACTAATGCATGAATGCCAAACAAAATAACTAGGTAGGCCTACGTTTTTGAAAACTAACATCTTGAATAGAAATTTAAGGAGGATTATGGCCATACTGTTGTCTCAAATATGCAAAAAGAAAAGAAAACATACAAGCCCATGAACAGAACCTAGAGATTCATAAACGCTCATTACCAGCACTATCCAGGATGACTGGCATACAAGCCCACGAACAGAACCTAGAGATTCATAATCGCTCATTACCAACACTATTTAGGATGACCGGCGACAATCCTAAGTTCCTATCCTTTCTACGTCGCTGCTAACAAACAAGAAACAAGCCAAGTTTCTAACCTAAGGTTTAACCAAGCGAGAGCTCGTGTGCAAATTCAAATTGTTCAAAAGGAATAGGTTTTCTTAACTAACATGCAAGTTTCATCTAAAAATAAAAGAAATTAAAGTTTTTTTGGGAAAACTGATTTTTTTGGTTACCATACCTAAAACATGCTTATCTAACGGGACATATACAAAAATCGAAAAAAATTATAAACTAGCTAAACCTTAATCTAAAACATGCTTAAAACACTTAAATAAATAAGAATGACTGAAAATAAAGAAAAAACACTTACCCTGAGTAGCAGACTATCGGTTATCCAACTGGCGTACCCTTGCAAATACGAACTCGTACTCGAACTTGGGCAGTGCTCAAAAGAACACTAGAAAAAAACTCAAAAGGTGGTGGTTAGGACTCGAGCTCCATTCCTCCTTCGCTAGACTTGGTTTCCGATGTGGGGAACCGAAGAATCTAACGAAGTCGAACTTGAAATCTGAACTCGAGTTCTAAACTTTTCTAAACCCAAACTTTAATTGATTTTTGAACTATTTTGAAAGGGGCTAAGGAATGGCCTGTTTATAGGATTCAAGAAAGCGAAACTTTGGGGTCAAAAACCGATGTTGGACAAGCCAAAGCGTGCCCCAACTTCAGGAAAAATGAGAAGAGGATAACAAACAACCGCGATGGACCGTAGAGCCGGCCCAACCGCTGGGGAAATGTCCACAAGGCCAGTTCGGCCATACGGGCTTTTCGAGGCTATAGGATTTCCAAGCAACTTGCATGTCATTTCGTTCTTGTAGAAGATTGTACTTGTTCTTTAACCCTATTTCATCATCGGGTACAACTAACCAACAGATCTGTACATTATGGCCGGTCAGAATGGGTTGTGTAGTACCTACAGATGGCAGTACTCTGTTGAAAGGGGTAAATCTGAGGGAAAAAGGTTGGATTCCATATTAATGGAGGTCACCTTTATATAGAGGTGAACTAGAGGAAGGGCCGGCTGTTTAGGACAAATGGCGTGCACCACTTGGCTCAACCTATCCAAGGTGATAGCCCTTGAAGGCTGTAATATTAGAAAAAAAGAGGTAGTTGATAAGTCGTCGTTACCCTATGATATGAGCCCCAAATATGTCAGGGTTTGGTAAATGTTCCTTCTATCCTGCGTGTGGTCAAGGGAGGGCTATCTATTCAAATATGGTAGCATTGACAATCCTTGGCTAATGTGCACCAGGACGACCACAGGTTGTTCCAAGGACAAATACATGGAAGGTCCCTTGTGCGGCGGTCCATCAGACAACAGAAGTAGGATTGATCGTGCATGGTTCGATGGGCAAAGGACTGAAGGGATTGCTTTATGCGCGGCTGAACGATCCCTTTGGGTGATGTGATCATGAGATGTGTTCGTGCATTCAGGGGTTGTGTGCGTTTCACGAGGGCAGATGGCTGCACGTTATATTGGGGCCAAATGGTCTCTTGCATGGTACTGTCTCGTTTGTTTGATTGTATGACCAACCGCGTGTCCTCCAGATAGGCCAACAGGCGATAAGCAGAGGGTTGTACTCACAGTATGCTTACAGACTCTCAATAGATAATTCCAACTCAAAATGACTGAATATTGTATATTATGCTTTTAATATGAGTGAGAAGCTTTTTAATTGAGCCTAAACACTTTGTTGGCACTGTGCCTGCCAGCATACCTGAACCTGCGGCCAAGAGGAATTTGCCAATCTTTGTAATCCACAACCATGTTTGCTTCAGAGGCCTAGAACATGAACCAAATAAGTAAATATATAAGTTTGATATATCAACCCATTTTATAAGCAATTCACTTGTCAGACCAAAAAGTCTTTGTGCACCCCAATATGGCTCTTTCATGGTATGAAAGGCCAAAGCAAAGGTAATTCAAGGATTATAAGTTCAAGATGGTTAACATATTGTTCTGTTATCGCAATCTCTTCCAATTTTGCACTTGCTAGATTGATAAGATGACATTGTGTAAAATAATGTTTGTTAAGCACTTCATAATGAAGTCCCCATCACATAATAAAACCCCTTTCAACCAATATTTTTGGTTTTGTTGCAGAACTTGTTAACTTACAGAACAGAAGGAGATTTAGAGGAAATAGAGAACTAGAATTGAGGTCACTGGCAGATCAGTGGCCCTGGATAAAATATGGATTCCAATCCAAGTATCTGGGGGCTGAAATTTAAGAGAACTCCAACATCACCTCCTACAAGATATGCCATATCTAAAAAAATAAGTAATTTAGCGTCTGCTGATTATCTCATCAAAGGGAAGGATAACTTACAAAGAATAACAAACAGAAAATATTGAGCATGAAAAACAGCACAAGAACACCCAATTAGTGATATAGAAAGATTCATAATATTGTCTGATAGAGTGTTAGGTGTTATGAGTTACAAATGTTGTAAAAACCAAAGCAAGCACCACAACCGAACAACCTGAAAAGCAATATGGATCTACTTTAAATTGGATCAACATATGGGGATTAACACAACTGAAAAGGCAAAAGGCAATTCATTGAAAACTGAACAGATGTGGAACATCTTGAAAAACTTCCCCCTTGCATCCAAGCTATATCAGAAAATCGAGACTAGCAGAGGCATTAATGGACTAGCTATTGAAGTTTGTTCCTGTTTCAGAGCTCTCACCACAAATAGCCTATGAGAAACATACAGAGACACTGTGGATGGAGGCTTACTTTGTTTTTTAGAAACTCGGGATTTGTTGAGAGCGACTGAATCACAGCATTCCTGTCCTGTTGACAAGAGGGCAACATAGGAATATAATGTTCAAGTATGGACAGGAAACTGAACTATGGCATATATGCACGGTTGTGCAAAGTAATGCCCAAAACAAATACATAAACACAAGAGACAACGATATACGCGGTTCGGCAAATTTGCTTACATCCACGGCAGCAAATTATCAATAGAGAAGAAATTATACAATCACTCTCAACTCACAGAACACTACTATTTGTGTTCTTCTCTCTATTTGCACTTTCATCTCTCAGCACCCACTCTATTTATAGGGAAAAAACAAATTATTCATAAGCATGCTCAAATCTTCCAAATCTTGATAATGTCAAGATTGGCAGCAGAATTTGTGGGCTGCAAGATTTGGTGATTTGGTATTTGTCAACAATGGTGGCTGGTTGTAGATCCATCTTGGATTTGAGCCAGAAAAAAAAAATCTGCAATCTTCAACATGCACAACAACTTCGTCGTAGCTTTTTTTTTCTGGCATAGTGAAAGAGTCAGAAACCAGTTATTTTGATGGACATTGTAACATCCCAAATTTTGTAATTATTTTTTAATAAAATAATAATAATAATAAATTAATAGTCTTTTTTT
>JAOTRH010000010.1:8079431-8110696 GCA_034768845.1 Heliamphora exappendiculata | reverse complement strand
CCCCCCCCCCCCCCCCCCCCAAAAAAAACAGTTGGATATAATTACTTTGGGGCCTTCAGCCATCTATGTACTTAAAAGAATTCCTTCATGTGGAATGGAGTCCTTAAGTTTTTTAAGGGGATCAAATCTACACATTTGGTAAATAATTTACTTGAGGTTTGAGGAAATTTTGCTCATGTCCATTGTTATAGCGCAAAACTACCATGCGTTGGATTCTGACTAAACGCTCCCTCACCAAAGAATGTATGGGACTTGAGGGAAGTGATAGAGCAAGCCAATACACCCTCATACTTGCATAGCATTTTGATATTTGAAGCAGTGGTATGGCAAAGCCAAAAAGAAGAATATCAAAACTAAGGGAAGTATATTTAGTCATATGCACAATGACCATCAACATCGGGTCTTAGAAGTCACAATACTTGCAGAATGTTTGAAGCCTTGTCTAACTTGGGGGAGTGAAGGAAACCTCAGGGGAGTAAAAAGAACCAAATTGGTTTTCTAAGTACAAATTATTGTTTTGTACTTTCTTTTTCTTCTCAGTCACTTTGGACAGGAGACATGCCAAAGAATCTTTTAGGATACCAAGGATAACTGGTAACTAAATTTGTGCTACTGAATTCATGGTACATCTAGCTCAACAAAAATATGAAGATTTGTAATTTGTTGTTTAAGAACTAAAGGCATTGCATATTAACTGTTCTCATAATATGAAAAAGTTCCAGTTAAGTGAAGAATCAAAAGTTATGTTTAAGATAGCAACGGAAAAACAAACTGACATTGGAAATTCCTTGTGGCTTACAGAAGCACATAAGAAAAAAGGGACTAGACCAACAGCAATGTCGTGTGACATTGCTTCATTGAGTGATTCAGGAGAAAGGGCATATTCAGTGGACGCATCCGTCTTCAGCAACCTACAATTCTCAGGGTGAATCCCTCCTATCTGCCACCAACAATAGACATTAAAGACAAATCATAACAGATGTGACAAATTGCACTATAAACTTCAGCACCATAATTAGCAAGTATGCATACGTCAAAAAAAAAGGAAAAAAAAGGAACCGTATTCCGAGATAACTCACAGAAATGGTTGGAGGAGTATGCTTGAAGGCCATAGCAACATTATGGCATGATTATGTGCGTTAGTCTCTGACCAGAAACTCGAATGAAAGACGGAGCATACAAAGGCATTTTAACAATGTGTTACTAAGAGCACTTTGTTGCATTGGGTTCTCAAGGCTTACGCCCTAAACAAATATAGAAAACATAGGCATATAATTCTACCTTTTCAGTTGGGAATTAGCTGCGTAATTGAAGCTACATAAACATTATTAGATTATTAATAACCAACTCATCTAAAAGCTTAAGTTGTTAGAAAAAAATAGCTTTATTATTTATACCATCAACATGCCCCCTCACGTGTGGCCTGACTCTCTTCTATAAGTAGGCGATCAAGCTTGAACACAGGATCTATTGCTTGCTCTGATACCATATTATATTGTTAATCACCAATTCATCTAAAAGGTTAAGTTGTTGGATAGGGGGCTAACTTTATTATTTAGATTCTCAACAAACATCATCAAATCATGTAGTTTAATAAAATGTTTCGGAACATAACTCTCTAAAGAATGATTCTCCTTCAAAGATCCCACAATTTACTTGGTTGGATAGAGGAACAAAAGAATTGGACTACACCCTTTTTTTCTTTTTTTGATAAGTAGAATCAGATTACACAGCTGCACTGTAGAAAAATAAACCTGGAAAGTAGTAGTGAACTCGGTAAAGAATATCGATTGAAGTCTAAGGTTAATCGAGATGAGAGAACTGTATTAACGAAGAATGAAATATTATTGTGATACAAATAGTAAACCATATGACACATGCATCAGCAATAAACAATGCAGTTTACCCCTGCATCAGCAATGAACAAAGAATGAATGATGTAAATTCATTGAACAACTGGAAAACATAATTTAGGTACTATAAGGTGTAGATGTGTGATGTTTGCGATGGCATCTAATGTGGAGACAATAAATTGGAGGTGGTAATTGATAGTTAAAACTTAAAAGCAGTTTCACGGCACCGTTCTTGAGTGTGTAGCGAGATTTTTTAGGAGAGTGGAAGGGATTTCGTTTGGCATGAAGTGTGAAGTGTGAAGTGTGAAAGAACAAGATGGGAATAAAACTTGATCCCGGATTTATCTGTAGTAGAAAACAAAATTTTGTCAGAAAATTGAAACATATTTTGAAATACTCATGAATTTCCAATTATACCTGGCAAGCTTTCTGCAAAGATGAATGTGTTTGATCAGATGCATAAACTACAAGCTTTCCAATTGCATCTTTTCCAATCCTTCTTAAAATTTTATCACGAGCAGCCAGTAGCACAACTAGAACAGCTTCACTTGCTGTGCCTTGTATAACTCCACCACCCTGTCCTGCAACAAGGTCCCAAACAGAAAAGACACACATAATAGGGCATTATCATTAATTGGTTGAACTGGTAAAGCTTGATTTGCACAAGGAAAAATGAAAATACATTTAAGGATGAATAGTAATTAGAATCCCCTTTTGCTAAAAGAAAAGCAAATTCTTGCTGAAAAACAAACCCATTTGAATAACTAAAAATCTTATAAGTCTGTTTGAGGTTTTAATTTTCAACATCCAAGAACTTTTGTGGTCACAACTATCCACATCCCTCTTACTCACGATTCACCAATAAGAAAGTCAACTACTAATCTCTCCTCAAACAATTCAGTTGCTGGGGTTTGGATGAATGTATGTATTTAAGGCCGACCGACATTATCTTTGACAAGCACTAAAATTGTCCAAGTAGTAAAAGATTTTTTTTTTTTACTCTTTCATGACGTAATATTGTTTCGGCTTGAAAGCTCTGTGGCATGAAAACAAAAGAAAAAAGGTTCAAGACTTTCATGAACTGCAGAGTGAAGTTGCAGTTCATGAATCTGAAGAACTAGTGAGCTGAACAAGATTTGAATTCCATATAATGGTAACAAAGTCAAACTTAAAACTGTAGAGTGAGAGATCTTTCACCACATGATGCAGCAGTCTAAAGTCACCCATGAGTAATACACTCTTGAAACAGAATACAATCAAATGATAAATAATTGAATCTTTTCCAATGCAACCTTCTGCACGAGTATATTGAGAATGAAAATATCCTAGTCCAACTTCGCTGGGTAGTCTCACATGTAATTATGTAAATACTACTGCCATCCAACTCCCATTCATACGATAGCGAGAATGAAAGCTGTTCCTAAATGAAGTCCTGGCCTTAAGACCCTTTGCATTAGGATTAGTCAGTTCTATTTCTCGATAGAGACAGAGAAAGGGATATAACTCAGCGGTAGAGTGTCACCTTGACATGGTGGAAGTCATCAGTTCGAGCCTGATTATCTATCCCTAAACCCAATGTGAGTTTTTCTATTTTGACTTGCTCCCCCGCCGTGATTGAATGAGAATGGATAAGAGACTCGTGGGATTGATGTGAGAGGGCAGGGATGGCTATATTTCTGAGAGCGAACTCCGGGCGAATATGAAGCGCATGGATACAGGTTATGCCTTGAAATTAAAGACAATTCCGAATCCGCTTTGTCTACGAACAAGGAAGCTATAAGTAATGCAACTATGAATCTCATAGAGAGTTCGATCCTGGCTCAGGATGAACGCTGGCGGCATGCTTAACACATGCAAGTCAGACGGGAAGTGGTATTTCCAGTGGCTCACGGGTGAGTAACGCGTAAGAACCTGCCCTTGGGAGGGAAACAACAGCTAGAAACGGCTGCTAATACCCCGTAGGCTAAGGAGCAAAAGGAGGAATCCGCCCGAGGAGGGGCTCGCATCTGATTAGCTAGTTGGTGAGGCAATAGCTTACCAAGGCGATGATCAATAACTGATCCGAGAGGATGATCAGCCAAACCATCACCAAATTATGACTTATGGCAAAAATCAAATCTGATAATGAGGGCAAAGAGGCATGCACCACACAATTTGTCCAACCAAAATTGGATGACTCATTACTATTAATTTAGAACAACATTGAAACACATCTATGTCCAACCAAAATTTGATGACTCGTCACTATTAATTTAGAACACTCGAAACACATCCGTGACTATGAAATGCTTTCTCACAAACTATCAACAGAGATCATATAACTTCATTAGCTTAAAAGAAACACTCTATATGCATGTTGTTAACTGACATGGTATGGAATCGTCCGCCATGCGGAACGTAGATCATCACCGTTCTTAACTGGATCGCTGGCTCAACAATTGGCCCGGTGGGACCATTTTCCAGAAGAAAAAAAAATGTTATTCATGAAATTGTGATCTGTAAGATTTCAACATCCATGGAACAATGCACATTTTGCCGCTCAACTACCCACTTCCAATTTCTTCTTTGTTAATTACCTCCCAAAAAAATCTTATTTGTTTTTGTTTTGTTTGTTTTTATCCCTTTCTGGCTAGGTATGCACCCATTTTCTCATATGTTTCCACCTCTCCCTAGCCAAACTTACCTACAGAATTCTAATCCAACAGATTAATTAAAGCTACTCGAGTAACATGTAATGCAAAGTTTGAGTTTTATAATGTTCCACATAATTGAAGCACCTGACCTTAAATATATACACGTATACATACATACATCAATTTTCAAAATGAAAGATCAAAGATCTCTTGTCTTTTCATACTTTGTAGTGAAAAAAGTATGTAGAGTTTTGAATAGCGGAAAGCTGTAACTTCCTAATTCCTATAAGAATCACATTCTAACAAATGCAGACATTGCAAAATTTACCTGTTGAAACGAAATCATCAGGAAGCTTAAGTATTTTGGCAAGCCAGTCCAGAACAATCATTTCAAGTTCCGTTGCTGCAGGAGAAGTTATCCAACTAAAACCCACCATGTTAATACCAGCACTGAGCATTTCTCCTAAAAATCCAGCAATACTGCTATTAGAGGGAAAATATGCAAAATAATCCGGGCTTTGCCAGTGGGTTACCCCTGGTAAGATCTTTGACTGTACATCTGCATCCACAATCAAATCCATTTATGCAGTTACACGATGTATATAATTAATCATCCTCTTGGTTTTTGTTTAATTTTAAGGTCTCTTGATTAAATAGTTTGAAAGAATGCATAAAAATTAATAAACTTCACCATGAAGAACATCTAGCAACGATTCTGGTTGATTTGGTGCAGAATCCGGCAGAAGTTTCCGTAGATACCCAGGCTGAAGAAGAGTTTAACCATTTGTAGGTACAAATGAAATGTGCTGATACCAGAAATACAAATAACTACAACATTCCTGTTAAAGAGTTAAATGCCTTTCAACTCCATACAAAAATGGAATAAAATAATAATAATTAATTTCCAATTTACGAATTGAGCTATTGGTTCGCAAAAATGCACACATTATTTTCCAAAATTACAAATTGAGCCATTCATTTGAAAAATTCATGCACCGTCTGCAATCCTACATTTACAGTTGAGATTAAGAACCAGAACCAACTATTTTGATTTTCATACATTATGCTTCGAATGAAAAATGCTTAGTTTGGTTTGGTTTGGTCCAGTGTACTTCGTTTCTTAACTACTAAACAAACCATTAAAGATTGACATAAATTAAGAGACAGAAACACAGAGAAATGTATATTTAATTTAACATCATTAATCCTTAAGCACTATAAAAAATCATGAACATTGAAACAAAGAAAGTCCTACAGAGTGCAAATACTTCAAAAAGGGTGTCGTATCCATTTTGCATCTGTATCAGATGCCGATACTCCTCGGATACTTGTGGATTCGTATCCGACACTTCAAATGTATCCATAATTATGAATTATCTTTTTAAAGGGTTGAATACCTTTTAGATACTCTTGCTCACATATCCTAACTTCTATAAAATTGAGATTGTGGTATTTGTTACGTAACATTGGAGTATAAATGTTAGAATAAATATAAGAATTGTTTCCCGATTCATTGAATTCTTGGAGAAGAAGAAAATAGTGAGACTAAAGTATTATCATACTTTTCACACACACATGCGCGCGCGCGCACACACAAATCAAATTGACGTATCCTTACTGTGTGATTAAGTGTTTTCCATATCTGTATTAATACTTCATAGGAAGTAAGGATTCATGAGAGAAGAGAGAATATAAAGAAAATGGGATTTCAACAATAAAGAAAGTGTTCGGATTTGATAACCAAATGAAACGTTTGGAAGACAAACAGAAAATTAAAAATGCTCCTAAACAAATACCCAAATACTAAGAATTGGTATTTTAAGTCCACCAAAAATCATAAGACTATTTTTTTAAATCTAAAAAAACAAATCCTGGCAATACTGGTATCGTTTTGTTAAGGTTCTTGTTTGTGTTAGGCTGTTAGCCTATTATTATTATTAGTGTTAGCCTATTATTATTATGTTTATTTATCAGGTATGTGTGGGTATATGAATGTAATGGTGTTCCCTAATTTTAATAGAAATAAGAGTGCTCGCCTATCCAGTTAAGTAAGGCTTCTCATTATTTTCTTTTCTATTTCGTCTAACATGGTATCAGAGCCATGAAATCCTAGCAGAGCCACCAGACCTTCCCTGCCACATGTTCCCTAGCCGAAACCCTCATTACTCACCGTTGAACCTCACAGCCCCTACCGAAACCCTAGCCAACCCCCACTTTTGTCACCAAAACCCTTGCCGACCCTCACCTCTACTACCGAAACCATCCCATGAAACCCTAGCCATCATCTCCCTACCTCGCCGCATCCTCTTCTCTCGCCGATAACCCTCTCTCTCACCGACAAGCCCCCAAAAGTCCCCTGATAGCCCTACTGCCCTCTCTCTCTCTCACCAACAGCCTTTCTTTCTCTGTTGGAAGTTGCCGACAGCCCCTAGGGGAACCCTAGCCTCTGTTTTGAGGATCTAAGAGCTATCGCGGTTCTCTGCTCTGCTTTTGCTAGTGCCGATAGCCCCGAGGAGAACCCTAGCCGTTGTTTTAAGGGTCTAGGGGACTGTCACAGGGTGTTTGACTCTATAGAGATAGTTTGAAGGTATGTTTAGTAGTCCATTTATGATTGTTTAAGGTTGTGACTTTGTTCTATTATTTGTTGGGGTGGTTGCCAGTGGTTCCTTGAGATTGATAGATTGTAATGTCGACGGAGAGTTCGACAAGGATTGGCGACTCTCAAATGAGTACTGATAGATAAGAAATCACGAATGTATTTTCGTCATCCACATAGTTAGTGGATTCGAGATTGACTGGACCACAAACATATGTGTTATGGAAGAAGCAGATATTGCTGACAATTGAAGGTATGAAAAATGAGAATCATTTGTTCAACGATCCTCCTAAGAAGGGATCTAATGAGTACAAAAGATGAAAAAGGGATGACGCAAGACTGCTCAGTGAGATGTTAAATTCAATGGAGTCTTCCATTGAGGTTTTGGTGGCTAATGCCACAACTGTTCGAGAGGTGTGGACCATACTCGATGAGACATTTACTTCGACTAATGACTTGTCCAAATTATATGATATGATGCGGACTTCAGGATACAGCAGGGAGAACGGCCTTTCTCAAATTACTTCGCAGAGTTCAAGGTGTTGACAGATGAGTATGATCATTTGGTACCTTTTACCAATCGATACGAGATTTTCAGAAAGCAGAGGATGCAGTTCTTGGTTGTTTGTTTCTTAGCTGGGGTGAACCAGCAACTTGACTCAGCATGTTTCCAAATCCTTGCTGGGTCCGATATTTTATTTTTATATGAGATCTTCAAGATGATGAGCATAGTAATCAGTAAGAAGAGCCTCGGGTTACAGCAGAGTAATCAGTAAGAAAAGCCTCGGGTTACTGCTGCTGACCAGGGTAATCATACAGCCCTAGGTGCATTTCGTGGATGAGGTAGAGGTGATTTTCATGGTAGAGGTCGTGATGGAGGCCGAGGTAGAGGCCGTGATGGAGGGTGAGGCAGAGGTCGAGGTGGACATGACACCAGGTCCTCCTACAAGTGTGGAGAGTAAGGACATTTACAGAGCTCGTGTTGAAAGCTACATGGGCATCCTACATCTTCTATGGCCAATGCAGTGGCCGATTATGATGCTCCTTCCTCTTCTTTTGAGAGGAGGACTATAGACATGACCCAGGAAGAATATGATCAGTTCATCTAAATGAGGATTAGAAGCACAGTCGATGCCCCTTCAACCACAGTTGCAGGTAACCCAACTGCATGTATAGCCACTCCTAGATCGTGGGTGATAGACTCGAGTCCATCTGCACATATGACCCACTCCACAGGTGCTTTTTCGTCTTATCAGTTGACCCCTGGACACAGTGGGGTTATTGTTGCCAATAGAAGAACCTTGGAGGTAAAGGGACATGGAGTAGCTGCTTTATCTCCATCGCTTACACTTTCTGATGTTTTACATACTCCTGCTAATCCGTTTAATCTGCTATCTGTGAGTCGTATTACAAAAGATTTAAACTGCTCAGCAATATTCTTTCCTGATCATTGTGTTTTTCATAATCTAGTTTCGAATAATACTATTAGTAGATGACGGGTGGTAGGTGGTCTGTATGTCATAAATGAGACTTTGGATGTTGCATGCTCTGGGAGATCATCTCAGGTTCTGGATATACATTGTCGGTTAGGCCATCCCACATTGCCAAGTCAGAATAAACTGTGTCCCAGTTTGAGTCATGTTACACAGTTAGAGTATGAGTCGTGTCGGTTTGCTAAACACTTACGTGTGCCATATGTGTCCAGGAATAATAATAGGACAATGAGTCATTTCTCTTTAGTCCATTCAGATATCTGGGGTCCGTGTCATGTCACATCTTTGTTTGGATTTCGGGATTTCGTAACTTTTGTTGATGATTATTCTCGGATTACCTATCTTTATCTTATGAAGAAGCGTTCTGAATTACCTACTGTTTTCACTTCCTTCTATAATGAAGTCCAAACTCAATTTGGAAAAACTATTCAGATCCTACGTAGTGATAATGGGGGTGCATACCTAAGTACACATGGGATTATTCACCAGACGTCCTGCTCAGACACACCACAACATAATGGAGTGGCTGAGAGGAAGAATAAACATCTTTTGAAAACTGCACGTGTCCTGACGTTCCAGTTGAAAGTTCCCAAAGTCTTCTGGGGTGAAGCTGTGTTGATAGTATGTTATCTTATTAATAGATTGCCATCCTCTGTTCTACATGGAGCTACACCCTTGTCAGTTTTACTTCCTCAGCAGATTCTTTTTCGTTGCCACTCAAGGTTTTTGAGTGTGTTTGCTATGTTAGAGATACCAAGCAGAGTGTGACCAAACTGGATGCTTGAGCACTAAAGTGTGCTTTCATAGGATATCCTAAGACACAGAAACGATATCGTTGTTACAGTCCGGAGTTGCGACAGTTTACAGTGACCCGAGACATGGTGTTTGTTGAGTCCGCTTCGTTCTATGGATCAACGACTACACCATCCACGATTGATGATGGTTTCGACCGTATTCTGACGTATTATTCCTCCAATGACTTACCAGTGACACCTTCTTCAGTTACCAGTTCTCCAGCTGATGTTCTCGAGGAGTCTTCTCCTGCTGCCCCAGATTCACCTGTGATATCATCATCAAGTCATCGTCTTCGCCAGGCCCCACCACCTCTTCTCTACTTGAGACAGTATCTTCTCAGTTGAATCCGGCCTTTGATTAGGTAAGTGATTCTCTTATTGCTTTACGCAAGTCTTATCGTAGTTATTGAGATCATCCCTTGTATACTACATCATATCGTGGTTTGCCCGCTACTATCCAGAAGAGTATCACTTACTTGATCAGCATTCTTTGCCTTGCTCTATTGTAGATGCTCTTTCTCGTCTAGGTTAGTGCAAGGCTATGATTGAGGAGATGAATGCTCTTGAGACTAATCATACGTGGGACCTGGTACGTCTTCCTCCTGGGAAGACAGCTATGGGTGTAAGTGGGTATATGCTGTCAAGCTTCATTCTGATAGCACTCTTGAGTGGTTGAAAACTCGTTTAGTGATAAAGGGCTATGCTCAGACGTATAGCCTTGACTACTTTAATACCTTCTCACATGTTGCCAAGATGGCCTCAGTTCGTTTGTTCCTGTCTTTGGCTGCATCACATCAGTTGCCTTTGTATCAACTAGATGTGAAAATTGCATTTTTTATGGGAATTTGGAGAAAGAGGTTTATATGGAGCAACCGCCCGGCTTTGTTGCTAAGAGAGGTTCCTTAATCATGTATGTCGTTTGAGGCATTCATTGTATGGTCTGAAGCAGTCTCCCAGAGCCTAGTTTGGCCATTTCAGCTCCGTAGTACAGGAGTTTGGCCTTCGGTAGTCGGCGAAGGATCACACTGTATTCTTCCGACATACCTCAGCTGGGTGCATATTACTCGTAGTGTATGTGGGTGACATTGTTATTACTGATAATGATAGTAAATGGATTACTAAGCTTAAATCATTCCTAGGCACCAAGTTTCAGACGAAAGATCTTGGTAAACTTCAATATTTTCATGGCATTGAAGTAACCAGGAATAAGAAAAGAGGTGTTCATTTCTCAAATGAAGTATGTTCTTGACATTCTGGAGCGAACAGGGTATATGAGTGCCAAATGAGTGGACTCACCTATGGAGTCTAATGTCAAGTTAGAGCCGAAAGAATGACAGATTCTTTCAGACCCTAAGCAGTTATCGACGTACAGTGAGGCAGCTTAATTATCTTACTACAATGACTCGTCCAGATATTGCTTATCCAGTGAGTGTAGTGAGTTAGTTTTTGTCTGATCCCCGTGTTCCCCATTGGAAAGCGATGTTACGCATTCTCCGATACTTGCACAAAAATCCGGGTAAGGGAATCCTGTTTTCTGATCATGGACATATTGAAATGGAAGGGTACTCTGATGTTGATTGGACTGGATGCAAATTTGACAAAAGATCTACGACTGGTTACTCTGTATTTGTTAGTGGGAATTTGACTTCCTGGAAGATTAAGAAACAAAATGTTGTATCCAGGTCTAGTGCTAAGGCAGAGTACCGAGCTATGGTATTAACAATTGCTGAGATTATGTGGTTTCAGCAAATTTTGACAAAGTTACGCTTTCCTCTTAGAGGTTCTGCCATATTCTGAGTTGATAATACATCTGCTATTTATATCGCTACAAATCCAGTATTTCATGAGAGGACGAAGCATATAGAGGTTAACTGTCATTTTGTTTGTGAAGAATATCAGAAAGGAGTCGTCACATTTAGGTCTATTCTTACAGAAGAACAGGTGGCAGACATTTTCACCAAAGCATTAATGGGTCTGCGTGTTTCATATATGTAGCAAGCTAAGCATGATTGATATATATGCTCTAACTTGAAGGGGTGTTAGCGTCAGCCTATTATTATTATTATTATTAGTGTTAGCCTATTATTATTATGTTTATTTATCATGTGTGTAGGTATATGAATGTAATAATGCCCATAATTTTAATATAAATAAATGTGCTCACCTATCCAATTGGAAAAGACTTCTCATTATTTTCTTTTCCATTTCGTGTAACAGTTCTTTCAGTAAGCCGTATGCACATTGTATCGTATCAGTGTCCCTTATCATTATATGTGCTTCATTAAGAAACCCACAGAAATAAAGAAAGAAAGAAAAAGAAAGAAAGAAAGAAAGAAAGAGAGAGAGAGAATTAGAGTTTATGATCCCAATTAAGAATTCGCTTAGTTCAATTTCTTTTTCAAACAATGAGAAAACATGATAAATTTACATGAACCCACCAAGTTAACAAATCAAAAGACCAACCAAAAAAAGTCAAATCGAAAACGAAAAAGAAAAGAAAGATAAGGAGACAGAGGAAAGATTCTTGAAACCTGAACTTGGCTGAGAACTGGGAAATTCTCAATGTTCTTGTAGTAATCAGCAATAAAATCTACCATCTTGTGCGCGTTCTTTCTCAGTTGTTCCGCGTCCATTGGCTTCAAATCACCCTCCCTGATATTTCAAACCAAAACTCTAGATTTCAAGTACTTTAAGTGATTTAGTTTATCTTTTTCTAATTTAACACTTTTTCATAAAAAATAAAATAATAATAACGATTGCATACGCTGTGCAACGAACGCTAGTGTGTATATATCTCTACATAAACACTTACATATTTGTTGAAATGTGTGAGTGACCAAGAGGAATGGAAGTGGAAGGAAGGGTTTCAAGAAGTGGTTCTCGATTAGACACAAAAGAGTTTGGTGTCTTTTCTCCTATTACGTGGGGAGGATAAGACGGCCGGAGTGGCTTTTTTATGGAGATGGGGAGGGGGTCGTGCCAAAAAAGCACAGTATTGTGCTGCGTTTTGTTTAAGATTAGGTTATTTTTGTAATTTAATTTGTTTATGAGGTAAATTTTGTTGAGTTTGTTATTTATATAAAAATTTATATTGATTCAATATTTGTAACTAAATGATTAAATAATATTTTATAATAATATTTTATAAATAAATAAAAATTATAATTTTAAAAAACAAAATTGTTAAAAAAATGTTACTAAATCACTTAATTACAGATATCAGATTAATATAAATTTTTATCTAAATAACAAACTCAACGAGTTCTATGTGATGAACGAATTTAATGATAAAAATATGTTCACAAACTAGTCCCAAACAAAGCACAACACGGTACTGTATTTTTTAAGTATAACACTCTTTCGGGAACCATGCTGCGCCTAAAATGAGAAGCATGGTGTTTCGAGCTAACACGACATCGTTTTAGCTTATAAGATAGTCATAACAAAGCATCCAAAATGACGTCATTTTGACAAAATATTTAATTAGGGCTAGATATGCAATTTTGACCTAGCTTGGCGAGGTCAAACTGTGGTTTTTGCAGGTCAAGTCCAGTTGGAGTTGGGTCGGATCGGACCGGACTTTTTGTCAATGGGTCGGCACAGGTCCTATTGATGTTGGGCTCAGGCTTAGACCTCAGTTCAGACCAAGAATCGGGCCAAGCAGTTTATTTTATTTTTTTTCGCATTTTTTTTGTTTAATAGTTTTATTATTAGTTATAAATTTATAGTTTATAAAATTACTTATTACTTATTAGTTTATTATTTACTTATTATTATGATGTTATATTTTATTAGTATTAGATTTTTTTAGTTTATAACTTTATGTATAATTAATTTATTAATTTATTTAAAATTTTATTAATTTTTATAATTTATACTTTACTATTAGTAATTAAGTTATTAACTTATTAGATTATTACTTTATTATATAAGTTTATACTTTATTTATTTATTTGTTTTTTAGTTTATAGTTTCGTTTAAGTTTAAAAGTTAATTATTTATTATAAGTTTATAATTTATTGGTTTATTTGTTTTTTAATTTACTATAAATTATTATTAATTTATAAGTTTATTAATTTACTATAAGTTATAAGTTTAACAATTAAATATAATAAATTTGAACAAAACTATTGAAAGACAAAATAGTGGGTTATGGACCAGTCGGGCTAGCGGGCTAGGCCTTGGGCAGGCCCATGGGTTTGAGAGATAGTCTTGGGCCCCAAAATTACATATTTGGACTCGAACCGAGTTCGAACCGCACAGTGCCCAGTTAGAAATAGCAATGGGACTGGGTGGGGTCAATGATTAGTTCTCCAATTTCCGTCCCATATTTGATCAGAACGGAGACGAAGAAAAATACCGAAAAAATAGCTGGGAATGAGATGAGTACGAGGATATTTCGGGTATAATTTTTAAGATTTAAAATATTAATAAAAATTATAAATAATATAATAAATAAAAAATAATAGTTGATGAATTAATATAATTAAATATATAAAATATCATAAATAAACAAATAAAAATAAATATAATATTTTAATATTTTAAACTTATTATATTTATAAAATTATATATATATATATATATATATTAATATTTATAAAATATTTATTTTATATAATTAGGAGTAAAGCTAGAAAAAACAGAATGAAAAGATCAAATACTATTCTCATTCAATTTGTTATCGAAAATAGAAAAAAATTTACAAAGTAAAACAAAAACGGAACGATACAGAAAAAATTGCTATCATATGCCTGGTTTCGGCCAAAATTACACTCTTTAGAGCAAATGTCTTGATTTGTCGTTTTCAATTCAAGTTGTTGTTGCAGCGCCGTTCCACCGCGATATGCCGTCGTTCAACCACCGATCGATCACCGTCCAACCACCGTATGTCCACCGAAAAAAAGAGATAACAAAACCAATTTTGAAATAGAGGATAGAGATATTACATGGATTGAGGCATGAGTTGTGCCGCCCAAAAACATTTCTCCCTCTGTTTTCCTTCATCGCAAGCTGCACTCGCATCTATATATATATATATATATATATATATATATATATATGGAATTCTCATCAAGCTATTGTATACTACTTTCTCATTTACGACCAAATATTGAACAGAAGAAAAATAGCTATTTCGTTCTCTCTCGTTATTAAGAAATTTCGTCGGAGTTTCAAATCTCAGTGGCAAATAAAATGAAACCTCCCGGCGAGGGGAGTGAGATTCCGGCGAGCTCGCTCCAGATCGAGAGAGGAAAAGGTGTCAACACTGGCTGGGCGGTGAACAGGCAGTGGTTGTTCGGTGGTTTAACGGTGGTTAAGCAGTGGCCTAATTTATGGAACAGAATTTTTATTCTCGCTTAATAAGAGATTTGGTTAAAAAAATTTATAATAATATAATTTTAAAAATATTTAAAAAAATTAAAATTAAAAATAAACTAATTTTAATAAAATAAAATAAAATTAAAATAAAACTAATTTTATTACCAAAAAAAATGTCTTAATTCTAAATTTTATAATTTTTTATTACCAAAATACTATTAGTTATTTTTTGTTTTTCTGAAAATACCCATTAAATTTTTTTTCAATCACTTAATTTTAAAATTATAATTATTCTTAATTTAAAATTTAATTTATTTTATTATTTAATTTTTAAAAATTATTTTAACTATGAAATATACATTTATACACCCATACGTTTGTCAATTGCTAATATATTTTTTTTTAAAATCAAAATTTTTGGAGGGACAAGATTCATAGTTCTCCCGCCTCTCTGCCTCTGAACAAAAACAAATTATACTATTTTAAACTTCAAGACTACGGTTTAAAAAATTGTTTACAATTTTTTTTAAAATTAATAATTACATATTTTTAATTATAATTTATCAATTCATAATTTTCACTATAAAAAATGTCTCTCAAATTATCTTTTTTGTTGGGTCATTAATCACGCCATCATATTTTTTTTCAATTAGGCATTTTCAAATACTTAAAAGGTGAAAATTTTGTATAGCCGTCTCGCTTTTGCATGTCCTTGTCTTATTTTATATATATATATATACTTATAAATTTATAGATGTTTTTATAAACATAAGGAGACTAAAAACTTATATTTGTTTATCTCTTTTTATCTTTATTTCATATTTTTAGATTTTAAAATTTAATAATTTAATAATTATTATTTTTTATTATTATTAACATAATATTTTTAAAATTTATATGTTATCTTTTTGACATATTCCAACTATCATTCCACTCTCTTTTTTTTTTCAATTTTGTTTATTTATTCTAATCCTCACAAAATACAAAAATGAAAAAAATAACATTACATCCTAATAGTTATTTAGTAGGTAAAAAATATGATATCGGCGTATTTATATTTATTAGTTTGGAGAATAACTCAACAATAGAGATTCAATAATTCTTACAAATCAATTTAACCCTAAATTAAAAAATACATAAAATATATATATTAATTAAAAACATTACATCAACATATTAATGTAATATTCTCTACCAATATAATTTATCTCACGCTTTGCGCCAACCAATTGTCATTTCAACTAATGGCATTGGTTGGGCTAAATTTGGAAGTTGTCGCATCTTTTCGTGTTTTTTAATATTTTTTTAAAAAAAATTCTGGGATCGTTTTGGTCCATGGAAATAAAAAAAACCTAAAATAGAATATAAAAAAAAATTAAAGACAAAAATAAGTAACATAAAATATAATTTATTGATTTATTTTTTAAAATATTTAAAAATTAGTCATTTTTTTAGACCTTATAAGAGTTTTAGTTTTACCTTATTTATTTTACTAATTTTAGTCCCAACATAAATCAAGATAAAATTTAATAATTAATTTATCCATATTTAAAATATTAAACTTTTCTTTTTATAAGTTTGAATTTAACATAACTCTTCTAAATCTTTCACTTTCTCATACGTAATCTCTCATAATCCCCCAACTTATCACTCATAATTTTCATAATCCCCCTAAATTGTTAATCTCCACAAAAATTAATATTTCATTATATGCAAATCTAACAAACCTATTAAATTCATGACCCACTAATCACATGAAACACTAGCCATCGCTTGTTCTCCTCATCGCCGTCGTCTTCGCCCTTTCTCCCTCCTAACGTCGCCCATTCTCCTCATAGCCTCTGCTGTCGCCCCTTCCTCTCCCCACTGTTGTCGTCCCTTCTCCTTTTAGCCGTCGTCGTTATTGTCACTCGTTTTTCTCATAACCGTCGCTGTAATCATCACCATCTCTTTCTTCTCATTACCGTTATCACCCCATCTCCTCTTAGCCGCCATCATTGCAGTCGTCCGTTTCAAGATCTCAATGCCGCCGCTCCTCCCTTCAAATATTGACTACTTCATTACCAATTTTGCAATTATTATTAAAAATTTATCACTTTAACTGAAAAAATATATCACTATTTCATCACCGGTATCGTCATAGCTTAATAGGATGAGAATTTTTTTCTAGAATTTTGAACTGATAAATTTACTAGTTTAATTGAATGAAATTTTTTTCTAAAATTTTAAAATGATAAATTTATTAGTTTAATAGAATGAAAAGATCGGCGTTAGAGAAAGTAGGAATTTTTGAAGAGATTTTGGAAGAAATTTTTTGGAGAAACTTTGGGAGAAATTTTTGGGATAAAATTTTTGATTTCTATTTAGTAAGGAATTTGATTAATGAAATATTCTAAAAATTTAATTTAAAGATATTTGTTATAAATATTAATATTGCGAGATTAAATTTATTAAAGAAAGTTAAGCAAAACTAATATTAAAATATTAACTAATAACAGGATCTATCCCAAAATGTCTCATATTCTGTCTTTTTTACATTTATTTTATATTTTAATTATTATTTTTAACTCGTCGAGAAAAGTAAAAAATATAATATTTTGAGAAAAAAAAAAAATTTACTAAAAAAATATTAGTCAATTAAAATAAATAAATAAATAATTATTTCAAACGGGGCGTGTACATTCCCCTGTGCCCGTGGTGCCGTTATTGCCGTAAATCCCACTTACGAGTCGCTACTCGTCATCGGCTACGAGGCGGTACCGCCGATGCTTCTTTCCATTTCCGAACCCTGCAAAAGTCGATCAAAACATGTAACCATCTTCCCTATTCGGGAACTAGGGTTTCTCAATCCACTCAGCCTATCCCGATCTTCCTCTAGAGTAGGGTTTATACACTTCTTCACTCCATCGGCTCCTGTTTCTCCCTCCCCTTAACCGTGCACAATCTCAGTCTAGACTCGTCTGCAATCAGTTCAGAGGCAAACTCGTCGCATTGTCCGATCAAGTCCTTGATTCGCCGCATGCGAATTATCGGATTCAAGCCTCAATTCGATGGAAGCAGTTATTTTTTTGCAATTATAATTTTCTGGCTATCTTTAGGGGAAAATCTCATCAGCTCGAGAAACAGTGCGAATTACTCTCTGTATACAGTTTGGAAACCCCTCCTAAAGTTTCTTAATTATTTCGTGTTTGTAGTTTTTGAAATTTTCTGGCGATATCTGGATCATAGTGAGGAAAACTCATATGAAATATTCGAGTTTGTGTTCGAAATTTCTTGAAAACCCCCGGTAGTGATCTTCGATGGATTCGAGGCCTTTAGTACTCGATGTAAGCTCGGACGAAGAAGGTTGGGGAGAGACCAGAGGAGGTGGTGCCGACGATGATTACGATTGGATATCGGAGCTTCTCGACGAGGTTGAGACAAGGGGAGATGAATCTGATGACGTGGTCGTGGTGGGTGAGTTTATGCTAAAACCCAAGCAGAGGTCGAAGTCTTCCAGTGTTGCTACGAAGCCGTCGGCGAAAGATTTGGACGATGACTGTGTGGTCTTGGATGGTGACCCAGATAAGCTGGACTTGATCGAGAACAATGCAGCGGGTGACTCAGACGATTTGCTCATTGTCGGCGAGAAGGGACAGGTATTGAAAACTCGGTAGTTTTCTTGACAACTCAGATTCATCTTATCAAAACCGCAATTCAAATTCATCATATTACAACAAAAGTACATTGTGATTATGCAGTAAATTTATGCGATACTTGTAGTCTGTAAATGCCGTAATACAGATACATAGGTATATATCTTGTAGATTTATCTTAGCTGCTCTTTCTACATTGCCTTCTAGATAAAATGAGAGAATATTTAATGGAACCGACCTAAGGACAACAATCAAAATCTTATTGGGGAGTTAGCATTTCTGTTCAAAATTGGATTGTTAATTCTGGATGGTAGGGGTGCTGCTTGATTTGAAAGGGTTTTTGTTTGAAAGAAAGGTTTGGAATAGAGTGACTGCTCTGCCTAGCCAATGACCAAATAGGTTTACCAATATTGTTAAATGTTAATTAGCAAAATGAGGTATATCTTTTCTTGGGTTTTAGGAGGGTCTAGACGATGTGGCTATTTTGATGGGACTTTAAAAGATGAGATTGCTTTGCAGAACTTGTATATTTTGGTACAGAAGATGCTCTTCGTGCATGTACTTCTACTTCTTCTCTTCCTGCATGAACTTATTCATTTATTTATTAGCATCCTGTTAGGATTTAGTACTTTGCTGTTTCACCAATTTCATTGGGACAAGGAGACAAGCATAATCGTTCTTCAAAAAATTAGCAACTACATAGGGGTGTCCTTGGGTTAAATTGGATTGGGTTGGCTTCTAACCTATCACCCGACCACATGTATTATGTTTTTTATTTGTCACCCGCAACTGACCAGTGAGTTTGGCTGTTTTGGGCCTATTGGTTTAATGGGTTCATCGGTGGGTGTGATTTGGTTTGGCAGTTGGAACTTACCTATTTTGAATTTCTTTTGTTGAGCTTGTTCTAATTTTAGCCAATTATAATAGTTTTTTTTTATTTTAAAAAATTTATTTTTAGTAAATTTTAAACTCAAAAGATCATGAAATGATCATTAAACTATGCATAGTGTCAAATTACGTAGTTTTTACACAAAAATATTAAAGTAATAAGTAACTTAATCTTATAATAAATCTAAAAATCAATAAAATTAAATATTTGTTGGTCAGATTAAGTTTGACGGGTGACTATACTCAAAACTGTAATCCAACCATCACCAAAGAAATTTTTTTTGAAAAACTCGTCATCAGACCACATCATGGAAAAGTCATCAATTGTCATGTTGATCGAATTGGTTGGACGGTTTAAACGGATCGGGTCAATTCATGGGCACCCTTCGTGCTACAACAAAAAATATATTTGTATATATTTTACTTACCAAGCATACGAATATAACATATGCAAACTACAAAACATGATAAAAATAACACTATTTTAACATAAATAAAATAAAATTTTTGATTTATGATTTAAACATCATCTTACACCTATGAAGTACAGATACTTCAAAATAGGCCCCATATGTGTATTGGATACGGATACGCGCCGAATACAACTGTCTACGTATTCGATACGCCAAATAAAAATGTATTTTTTTTTAATTTTAGTTACAACCCGAATACATGGGGGTACGTGAAGGATACGACGGGGATACGTGAGGCCCCACTTTTTTTTGAGCATCTTTTGTTATTATTTTTTAATTTGTTATATATTATACCATGGTAACTCTAAGATGTGATAAAATTGTGATTGTTCTTGGTTGTTGGTTGTTGGTTGCTTCAACATTCCATCAGTCATGTATTGAATATTCGATTATACCAACGAAATGAATTTACCTTTGCATTTGGTTTTATTTTTATAAATAATACAATACTAAAAATTAGGAAAATATATTTTTTACAAACGTATCCTAATCATATTCGTATAATATTTTCTTGAATTTTGCCGTATTGCCATATCTGTGTCGTATTGTACCCGTATCCATGTTTCCTAGTCTTACAAATACTAGAGCAACTCAGTGACATAGAAATGCAACAAAGAAGAGCAACTCACTAACTCCCTAACCTAATCAACAAAGTACAATGTTCAAAACTCAATTATGAACATGCAAATATGCAACATGCATGGTCCCTAAACTGTCCCGAAATGTGTCTGGGCACATGACACGTGTTCTAGACGTGTTCTAAGTGTGTCTCATGAGAAAGTAATTAGAGAAAGTAAGATGCATCTTCTGGTGTGCCCGATATGCATGGGGCTTTGGAATCTGATGTGATTGCCCAGCAAGAAAGGCCCTTACCTTGTCAAACATCACATGCTAGGGGATGTGGGAGTGGTTCTGACTTTTCGCTTGGATGTAAGACTCTTGCTGCCAACATATGCCATTTTGTGAACAACTATGTCTGATATTGATTGAATTGTGATATAGAGCAATGGAATGATGAAAGAGGGAGTGGATTGAGTTGAAAAGTGAAGTAACTTAGCTCAATGTTAGGCGAGTCAAGGAGGAAGGTGATAGTCTTAAATAGCGGTAGCGGTTGCCGTAACGGTAACGGTGGTGGTGACACGGTTTCGGGATGTAACGGCCGTAGCTTAACGGTAGCGGTAACCGGAGTTGTGAATTTTTTTTTCCGCACAACTCACTAAAATTTAGCCGATACGTGTGTTTTTATCCCTTAATTGAAAGGAGCCTCAGAATAAAATTAAAAAAAAAAACATCTATACTTTCTTCTTTCTGATTATATAGAGGAGCTCAATTTTGTTGAAGCTTTTTAGTTTTTGTAGGTATCTGCTTAGGCTGCACCCCTATTGTTGTGTTTAATAAAAATTTATTAGCTCATTGTAGAAAACTTCTCCTTTCTTTTTTTTGTTTAAGCAAAGAAAAGGAAAAAGAGAACTCCTTTCCTCATCTTGGGGGGCGATGGGAGTGGTGGCCCCTGTCACTCTGCAAAGGGTTGGGGCTTCACTCCCTTCACTGTAGTGTATTATGCTTCTTTTTTTCCCCCCTTTTTTTCTTGTGATTCTTTGGTCACTTGTTTGTGTTTGTGTGTGCCCTTTTTTCTTTTTCCTTCTTTTTGTTTTTGTTCCCAAATATTTTTGTTGGGGGAAAACATGTGCTTATTTTATTAGTAATTTGGTTCGTCTGTACTTGTTTTGCCTGCTAATTTAGAACAGTTTTATAGGTAAGTACCAATGAACAACAATAAATTTAGAGTTATTGGAAGGTGCATTGTCAAGGATGTGTTGGATATATGCAGTGGTAGGGTGAATGTTATTGCTAGTTAGAATCGCTAATTATTAGACAAAATGATTGACCCACATTTAAGTAACAATGCAAATTATCACTTGGAGAATAATTGAAATCAGCTGAAATTCATATGGCACCTGCTGGAAGATACCTGAACTAAGATCATTTTCCTATGATATATTTATTTCAGGTCCAGATTGTTTAGTGTCATCAATTCTGCACCATTTGGTTCATATGAAATGGAAAAAAAAATAAAAAATAAAATGAGCAATCATAAATTAAAAGAAAATTGGAGGATCGCATGGAGATTGGTTATGAGATCATTTTGATATGTGCTGGCGTAGGGAAAATTATTGTTGATTGGTTTCAGTAATTATTTGAGCATTATCCATGTCTGACATCTGAATAACATTTCGTCGTCAGTCTGAGAATGAATTTAAATCAGGAATTTTATTGATGGAAACCTGGAGTACAATTATTATAATGTATATATTTTAGGTCCAGTTTATATAGAGACATTGATGCTGCATCATTTAACTTGCTTCATTGTCTTGTTTTTGGCCTTTTATTTACAAATTTCTCTTAAAGTTAGGGTTGTTTGTTGGTTTTTCCTTCTCTTGTGATCACAGATTGCTTGCAGAGATTACCCTCATCCCCGCCATCTCTGTGCTACGTTTCCATTCACTTCGACTGCACATGAGAGGCATTGTCACCAAGTAAGACCACCTATTTAAGTTTTATCCTCTTAAACAGTATTTGTTGGTATTGTAGTTCTTTTAGCATTCTTCTGTTTTAATTTCTACCTTTTCTTAATTTCAGTGCCACTGTTATGTTTGTGATTCACTTGCTCCATGTGTCAATTGGGGCAATGGCACTTACAGTAATGACCATTGTCATGCTACCAATAAAGATGAGTTCTGGAAACTTCAAAGGCAAAATTTCAAGCATGGTGATAAAGCTCCACTACCAGTTTCCAAACTTCCTGATAATTCTCCATCAATGCGACCACCGCAAACCAACCAATTCCCACCACTTGCGCTGCCGCAACCTAACTCTCTGGCCCAGAATCAGATTCTCAGGCCAACCACAATCCGTGCTTGCTCAACATCAACCAATTTTGGTGTCCCAAATATCCCAAATCACGCCAGAAGCCAACAGTCTGTACATGTTTCGTCCAGAAACAAATTCCACCCACAGTTGGTTTCTCAACACTTGCTTAGTGCACGTAATAATATTGTTCAGAGGGACAGAAGGCACAATTTTGGTAAATTAGGGTCTCAAGTTATCAATTCCCACTCAATTTTCAAAAGGGCAGGATCAGTTGGGGCTGCTTTGGCAACAAATCGATCTGGTTACAGCTCATTTAACAACAATTTTGCAACTCACTACTCCAGAAATCCCTCCCGTGTGGTAACTTCGAATGATAAAAATCCTACTAGCTGGCAAGGGTTTTCCAGCAGAAGGACGTCACACTCTAGTGCATATCAGACCCCGTCCCAGCAAAACACTGGCAGTAGCTTTGGGAATTCACCGCCTTCTCAACCCCGAGTATCCTTCCATCCGAACGCGGGAAACATGTTTGTGAATTCAGTGCCTTCTCAACCACAAGTGTCATCTCAGCCAAACCTAGGCAGCAGCTTTGTGAATCCAGTGCCTTCTCGGCAAGCCTCTTTCCAGCCGAACATGGGCTGCAATTTTGAAAATTCAGTTCCTTCCCAACCGCAAGTATCTTTCCAGCCAAACATAGGTAGCAGCTTTGCAAATTCAGTGCCTTTGCAAAACCAAGCGTATAGTCGGCCCATTCCAGCAGCAAACAACAGGCAAGATGACGTCCAGCAAGGAAATGAGACTCAAAGTGCTCTGGATCCAAGATTCTCAGATTTTAACCCAAGTTGGGGTGCCGCTACTGGACAGAGCAACCAACAGTCTTTGGCAGCTAATTCTCAAATCCAAAGTGAAGGGCTGACTTATCATCCTCCACTTATCCCAGAGTTCGATCCTCAGATTCCTGTAAACACAAGTCCAGGCTCACTGGACTTCGAATTTGACAGCTGGATATTGGAGAATCAGTCTGTTTTGGGGGCCCTAGAAGTTTCTGAGCCTTCTGGATTGAATGCGTACCCTCCAGAACCTGCCCCTGTAGACCCAGGTTTCTTCTTTGATTTCTAAACCTCCTGAAAGTGTCTTGACACGTGAAGATTGCAAGTTGCAAGCGTGGTTTTTACGCAGGAAAGAATGTAAGTGAAAATCTGTTCTGTGGATGATAGGATTAGTAATTGGGCTAAGGTATTGACAGCAGTGCAGTTGTACTATATATATATAGGTTTGTATATATAGAAGGTGCACAAATAGCTTTGGTGTTTAAGGTTGCTCTACGAATGTACAGCGACTGTGCCTTTCATGTAATGTTTTCTGAGAAATCCCAAATGTCATTTTCTTTCCGATCATTTGAGGCTACTTAAATCTGATGCTCTGTTTCTTGAAGCAGTGCCTAAACTTAAGGAGTTGAGTTTTGTTTCTTTATTTCGGTTCTTCCCCTTTTTTCTGGTTCTTTCATGTTAATGGGAGGGTGGACACCCGATAAGAAATTTGTGGCTGGTTCCCTTCTGCGGCCTGAGCTTGGCAGCACATCACCCATCACCCACATAAACCCTTAGGCAAATGTTTGTATGGGAGGATATGATTTGGAGGGATTAGGTTTCCTATCACAAATAGTCCTAGGATTGAAATTCTGTTGCACTGTTTCTCTCTTTTTTAGTCCACTCCCATGTTTGTTTGTGAAAGAGTGTTGGACCATGTTTCAACAGTCTTTCGATTAGGTTTTTGGAAATATCATCCCAGTGCACACTACGAGTGAGTGCTGCTACTTTGAAATCGAAGATTGGGAAGTCAAAGACAGGTTAATTCTTTCTGACTCCCCCCCTCCTTTCTCTCTCTCTCTCTCTCTCTCTCTCTGTGTTTGTGTAGCAAAGCAAAGCAGCAATGGCTCTGTGGAAGGAAAAAGAAGTTCAGAACTTCAGATCGAAAGTGAGAGAACAGACGCAGTGGCCATCATCATCCTCAAAATGTCTGCTGCAATCGAACTGAAGGTCATCTCTCTCTCTCTCTCTCTCTCTCTGTCTCTCTCTCTCTGTTTGTGTATCTTTGTATATATGGATGGATTAATTGAGTTTCTTCGGTTGGGTTTGTTCAGTGCGCGTCTCTTTCTTGTTTTAGTAAGATTCTAAAGTTGCTTCCTTTGATGCATACAAATCATTTATGATTAGTTCGTTCAAAATTTTCATTGTATTCGTGAAAATTTATTGCAGCTATACTTTAATTATCAAATGTTGAATGATATGGTTAATTCAGACAAGCAATATTTACAAGCATGTGATGGAAATTATAGCAGCAATTAAGCTGTAGCTGTCTGAACTGGTAAATGAAAATTGTTGGAAGTTTAAAAGAGACCATTTGCACAGTTCTGGTTTTCACATGTTATTGCTTACTTGGTGTTTACACTTAATGACATAGTAGAGAACATTTTGGGTGAGACGATATTGATGCACTTTTATTGACTAAGTAGGACATAAAGGATAAATCGCTTATTTTGTATAGAACTTCCTCAGTTATTAGTTGTGTGGACTGTGGAGTGCCACATAAAGTGTCATATAATATTCTGAAAATACATAATACTTTTTTAAAGAACATTATACTTTTTTAAAGAACTAGCATCCACTTTTTTGTTGCTGATAATGGAGCAGTTAAAATAACTAACTTTAATCAGGAGTAATTTTCAAATAACAAAAGATACAACAAACATCATTGTAGTGAGAGTGGCGATGAGCATGCAATGTTGCCTAATCACTCCAACAAAATGTCAGGACGAGCAACCATGAGAGAAATCAAATTTTCGACCAAACATTGGTAGCAACTGACATCAAAAAAAGAGATCTGCATTATAACCCTTTTGAGTATTAACAGGACAAGTACTAAGAAAAATGGTCTAAAATAAAAGAACAAAAGAATAAGAACACACTTCCGTTGAGAAGCCTTAATCTCAAAACGTAACAAAGAAGCGCCTAAATACTTTGTTTGAAGGTATTGACCCAAATGTCACTCTAAGTCAACAATACCATCAAAATCATCACCGGGTGATGAACAAAAGAAAAAAAGAAGGAATAATCAGACACGTGAATTACTAAAGCAGAAATCTATCTAGAAAATGAGAGAACTTGACTATAATAATTTTAATAATTTTTTCCCTAGTAAGATTCTAAATTATTCATGTCAAGTATATTTAGTATTAATATATTAAGTATTAATAATATCCTGTGGGGATACCCACAGTATCTACTATATGCTTTCATTGCTTAATAAATACATGTGTACGTCTCACAATGAAGACACACGCTTTTTTCATATTTTTTCTTTCTTTTCTAACATGGTATCAGAGCCATGAAACCCTAGCTTATCACAAACCCTAGCCTCCACCAAAACCAGCCGTCACCTAACCCTAGCCGCCGACCACCAGACACTCGCCGTCCTCCAACGGCCCTCCAGTTGTCGTCGCCGACCCTCGTCGGCTTTTCTGGAGCTCACGCCGACCACCGTCGACTATCCCAGTAACGTGCGCTGACCCTCGTCTGCCTTTCAGGCGCATCGATATTCCTTGTCTACCCCTCGAAGGGTGACGACAACCTTCGTCGGACCCTCCTTGGGTGGTTTCGACCCCCGTCAATCCATCGACCTCCTTCGTCAATTCCTCCAGGGGTGACGACGACCTTCGTTGGATCCTCCTAGGGTGGTTTCGCCTGCTGGCAGCCCCGTCAGTCCCTCAGGGAGGGAACGTCGCCTGTTGTCAGCCCACTGCTAGGTCTTCCTCTGCCTCCGACGACTACTGTCAGCCTCTCCAGGGCTTGAGACAGACCCTGTAGGCCCTTCCTCAATCACTTGGCTGGACTTTTCTCTCTCTTTCCTTCACTGCATCAGTCCGCCAGTGTAGCTCCATGGTGTATGTGAGTTTGATGATGCTGTGAGGGTCCGGTGTGGTTCTTTGTTATACCTCCGTGTGGATTGAAACTTGTGTTTTCTTTTGTAGTATTTTTTGGTCCCCTTGTTAGTGAACAAGGATGTCAGATGATTCCATGACCCGCGAATCTCAGGTTGAAGCTAATTAACAGCGTACCAAAAAAGTATTTTCGTCATCCACACGATTAGTTGATTGGCGACTTGATGGCACCGATGGTTGTGTTCTGGAAGAAAAGTGTTCTAATTCTTTGCAAGGCATGGAGTTGGATTCCCACCTATTTGATGATCCTCCATCACGAACATCAGCGACTTTTCGGACTTGGACCCGGGATGATGCCCGAATATTTAGTCAGTTGCTCAACTCGATGGATCCTTCTGTTCAGGCTTTGGTGGCAAACTCTGATACTGTGCGAGAGATCTAATCCTTATTAGAATCCATTTATTCAGCCACTAATGATCTCTCCCGCCTATATGATGTCATGAAAGGTTTCTTTCACTCCCACAAGTCCGGAAAGCCTATTCAGGATCATTTTATGCAATTCAAGATTTTTTCTGATGAGTTTGATCGCCTTCTCCCGTTCACAAATCAGTTGTCTCAATTTCAGCAGTAGAGACAGCAACTTTTGGTGGTGTGCTTCTTACCCAGTTTGGATTTCGAGTTTGATTTCGCTCAATCTCAGATTCTTGCTGGGGCAGACATTTCCACTCTCTTCGAAACATTTCGACGTGTGAGTTAGGCGTCCCGTCGAGATGAGTCTCATGGTGCTGGTACACTCCTGTTGAGATCTCTGATTAGTCTGCTTTAGTGGGTTTTCATGGTAGCGGTAACGGTCAGGGCCGCGGTCGTGGCAGTGGTAGCAAGTCTGGTTGTAGAGGAGGTTGTGATGGTGGTCGTGAGACCCGTACATGCCACTATTGCGGGATTCGGGGATATATTCACAGTGAATGTTACAAACTTCATGGGAAGCCTCTACTGGTGGCTAATGCCACATCTGATTTCAGTCAGCAAGACTATATCCAGCCCAGTCCACATGGGGCACCCACCTCGACTAGACGTGTTGTTGAGATGATTGCTGCCGAATATGATCAGTATATGTATGGTCAGATTGGACAGAGTACGAGCTCTTTTGAGGTACCAGCGGCCACCTTTGCAGGTAATCTTACTGCATGCGTGGCTACCCCTCACACCTGGGTTATTGATTCTGGCGCTTCTGCTCACATGGCTGGATCATCAGGTATTCTATCAGATTATAAGGTGACTCATGCATATGCTGGTGTTTTGGTGGCTAATGGATTCCCTTAGCTGTTGAGGGTTGAGGGTTGTGGTGTTGCGACACCAACTCCTGCTCTCTCTTTATACAATATCTTGCATACTCCTGCTAATCCCTTTAATCTATTATCTATTAGTTAGATTACTGCTGATTTGAGTTGCTCTGTGACATTTTTCCCTGACTCATGTATTTTTCAGGATCTTACGACGAAGATGATTATTAGTAAAGGACGGGTCTCTGGGGAGTTGTACCTGCTTGATACTGCTCCTGTTCAGGCATATTCTGCCTTGTCGTCTTCTGCCCTTGATATTCATTGTTGTCTTGGGCACCTTCGTTTGTCGAGTCTTAAAATTCTTTACCCTAGTTTAAAATCTGTGTCTGCCATTGAGTGTGAGTCATATCGTTTTGCCAAGTACCTGCGTGTTTCTTTTCAGTCTCGAGTTAATAAACGAGCTTCTGTTCCATTTCAATTAGTCTATTATGATGTCTAGGGACTTAGTCCGGTCACTTCATTGTTTGTTTTTCGCTATTTTGTGAGCTTTGTAGATGATTATTCTCGTGCCACATTTCTATATTTACTGAAAAATAAATTTGAGATTTTATCTGTGTTTATTCAATTTTGTATAACCGTACAAACCCAATTTGGTACATGTGTTAGGGTCTTGCGTAGTGATAATGGGGGGAAGTATCTATCTACTGCTATGAGGTAGTTTTTAGTGAGTCATGGTATTTTCCATCAGACATCCTGTCCTGATACTCCCGAACAGAATAAGGTGGCTGAGCGAAAAAATAGACATGTTTTGGAAACAACTCGTGCTCTTCTGTGTCATATGTATGTCGCTCATCATTTTTGGAGTGAGGCTGTTCTTACGGCCTGTTATCTTATTAATCGCATGCCATCTACTGTCTTGGGTGGTGTTTATCCGATGTCTATATTAACTCCTCTGTTGCTTAGGCACTCCCTGCCTCTTAAAATCTTTGGCTGCGTATGCTATGTGCGTGACACTAGGCCACAGGCTACTAAGCTTGATGCTCGTGTCCTCAAATGTGTGTTTCTTGGCTACCCTCAACACCAGAAGAGGTATCGGTGTTACTGTCCTGTACTTCGCCGGTTGGTTATATCTCGGGATGTTACCTTTCTAGAGTCAACCCCTTTCTATTCTCTTTCTCCTCTTGTTCCACCTCTGGGTCGTGAGTCACCTCCCTCCCTATCTACCGATTTCTTGGTCTCTCAGATTACAACTGATACTCCTGCCACACCTTCTGAGCCGCTCCCGGCGTCACCTCTTGCAGCTTCGCCCTCCCGTGATCCGCCTTCTGCTGAGCCAGTTCTCTCTTCGGTTGATCCGCCGGTAAGTGAGCTATCTATTGCTGCCCGTCACCTATATCGTCTTTGTCAGGATCACCCCCGGTATGTTGATTCCTATAAGGGATTGTCAGCTTCTTTACGTGCTTTTATTTCTACAGTTGATACTACAGTTGTTCCTGGCAACGTTTCAGATGCTCTCTCCCATCCTGGTTAGCGTTCTGCTATGTTAGAGGAAATGTCTACCCTGGATCATAATGGCACTTGGGATCTTGTTTCTCTTCCTGTCGGGAAGCAGGCAGTTAGCTGCAAATGGGTGTACACTGTGAAGGTGAATCCTGATGGTTCTTTGGCTCGCCTGAAAGCATGCCTTGTAAAAGGTTATGCCCAAACTTATGGTGTTGACTACTTTAAGACGTTCTTTCATGTTTTCAAAATGACTTCCATTCGTCTTTTTCTTTCTCTCGCTGCCACTCGGAGTTGGCCGCTTTATTAGTTGGATGTTAAGAATGCCTTTCTCCATGGCAATCTTCAGGAGGAAGTTTATATGGAGCAACCTCCTGGTTTTGTTGCTCAGGGGAGGTCTGATTTGGTGTATCGCCTTCGTCGTTCTCTATATGATTTAAAACAATCTCCTCGGGCTTAGTTTGGGCGGTTTAGCACGGTGGTGCAACAATTTGGTCTGCGGTAGTGAGACAAAGATCATACCGTGTTCTTTTGTCGGACTGATTCAGGCTGTATTCTTCTTGTTGTATATGTTGATGATATTGTTATCACTGGCTATTATCGTGTTGGGATTAGCATCCTGAAAGCCTTTCTGCAGATACAATTTCTGACTAAAGATCTTGAGCACTTGCGGTATTTTCTGGGGGTCGAGGTAGCCCGAAGTAAGCATGAAATTTTTATTTTTCAGAAGAAATATGTGATTGATATTTTGCGCGATGCCGGCCTGCTGAATGCCAAAGGTGTGGAGTCACCAATGGATCCGAGTGTGAAACTTCTTCCCGGTGACGGTGCTATGTTTTCTCACCATAACAGGTATCGCCGAATGGTGAAAAAGCTTAATTATTTGACCACTATGACCAGACCAGATATTGCCTATCCTGTCAGCATTATGAGTCAGTTTATGTTTGATCCCCATGTTCCTCATTGGAATGCAGTGGTTCGTATCCTCTGGTACCTCCATTCTAACTCGGGGAAGATCCTATAGTTCTGTGATCTGGGTCATTTTCGTACCGAGGGCTATTCTGATGCAGACTGGGTAGAATGTCCGATTGATAGGAGATTCACATTAGGATTCTCTGTCTTTGTTGGTGGGAATCTGGTATCGTGGAAAAGTAAGAAGTAAGATGTGGTGTCGAGATCCAGTGCTGAGGCGGAATACAGGTCTATGGCGTTGGCAACATCCGAAATCATGTGGGTTCGACAGCTTCTCACTGGATTAAACGAACCGCCTTTGGGTCCTACCAAGTTGTGGTGTGACAATAAGCCTGCTGTCTACATCGCTACTATTCCAGTGTTTCATGAGCGGACTAAGCACATCGAGATCGACTGTCATTTCATCCGTCAAGAGTATAAGAATGGCACTATTGATTTTGACTTTATTCGATCTGGAGAACAGTTGGCTGACGTGTTCACTAAGGCGCTGCCCGTGACTCGGGTTCACTACATTTGTAACAAGTTAGGCATGATTGATATCTATGTTTCAACTTGAGGGGGGTGTTAAGTATATTTAGTATTAATATATTAAGTACTAATAATATTTCGTGGGGATGCCCACGGTATCTACTGTATGCTCTCATTACTTAATAAATACATATGTACGTCTCACAATGAGGACCCACGTTTTTCCATATTCTTTCTTTCTTTTCTAACGATCCACACACTAAAGTCAGATTACTGGCATTTGATTACTGATACCACATTCCTTGTATTGAGATTGTCATTCTCCTCTAGATTCTAATCATTGCCTCAAATATCAAACATGGCATTATAAGCATATCAAATATTAACGTGGCATTATCTTTAACATGGGACTGGTAGCACAAAAAATCCTTCAAAAACGGTTTACAGACTGAACATACAAGCCATCTCCCCAAGACCCCCAACTATAAACACGAATTTAACTTTACCCCCCCCCCCCCCCCCCCCGCGCCAAAGTAGAAGAAAG
>JAOTRH010000010.1:8056060-8067643 GCA_034768845.1 Heliamphora exappendiculata | reverse complement strand
TCTACTTAGGTGTTGAGGGCTTAGTGTGTAGATTTGAAGCCCGTTTCTGTTGAAATCGTGTCCTCTTCTACACTCAAAAATTGTAGGGTCTGCAAACTGCGCCATGTTTTAAGCGATGCTGTCATGACATGTGACTTCGAAGTTCTTTCTTCTTCCAGTTGTCCCTGAGAACCAGGGGATTGCTATCCTACCAGATCCGGGAAGCTGGGTACTGCTGAATGGCTGTGTCATATATATGTCATGTTTTCTCATCTGCAGGCCAAGAGGCTACCATTGCTGCTCCTGCCGAAGCGGCACAGTCGACAAAGCACACGAGCGACCTGCTGAGGCGCTGGAAGGAATACGCGACCAGCTTCAAGGAGGGCCTCAAGGCCGAGCCGCTGCCCATGAGCGACGATGAGGTGGCGCTGCGCAACGAGAAGATCAAGATTGACGAGTTCCAGGAGAAGATCATGGCGGCCTCGCGCAAGGTGTGTCACCTTGCCAACCCAGGACTCATCAGCAGTGCAGTGCACTGCAGTCGCGGCGCAGGTACAATGAATATGGCGAGTGGCGGAGTGGAGCAGCAGCAGCAGGGGGGCAGAGGAGGAGGAGGGAGCATCGGATGCCCTTGGACCAGCTCCCCCGTCCATACAATCACCCTTCCTCTCTCACTATATATACGTATTTATGTCTTTTGTGTATATCTCTGACATTACCTCACCGCCCCGCTTCAACCCACATCGTATTGTCCTCGGTTTCTCCCCTGTCCTTTCCATTTTCCTTCCATTTCTCTCACTTTCTCGGCAGCCAAGCAAATGGCCGATCAGCTCACCGACGATCAGATCTCCGAATTCAAGGAGGCTTTCAGCCTCTTCGACAAGGACGGCGATGGTTGGATTTCCCCTTCCTTTTCTTTCTTTCTTTCTTTCTTTCTTTCTTTCCATCTCTCTCTCTCTCTCTCTCTCGCTCGCCTTTTATCTTTCATTCTTTTTATGTATTTGTGTATTAACATGAATGTGGTTTGTGGTTTCATCTTTCGTTTCTTCAGATCTGTCTGTTGAATTTTGTTATTTCGCTTCCATCGACAATATTTGGTTCATTTTAGGGCTTTTTGTTCCTGCCAGTTTTGATGGTTCCCTGTATTTGTTCGTTTCAGATTGTTGTTGCCGATGCCTTTGATTTCGTGCGAGCGACTTTTTTCTAGACGCCTAGATCGTTTGATTATGTTTTCCGTTCTGAAATCTCATTGCTTTTGATTGATTGGTTGGTCTATGATCTGTAACAATCAGGCGAAATTTTCTGTTGGGATTGACGTGTGCGCGCTGCAGGGCAGTGGGATTTGATTTTAGTCTGATGCTGCCTTTGTTGTTTGCATTACAAAAACCTATTTGGCTACTATTTGGCTCTAGGCTTAATTATTTGCTGATTCATAAAAAAAAAAAAGTTTTTGTTGATTGTTACGATCGATATGTCTGAGACATCAGACCTTTGCATTTGTCATTTTGCGGATGAGATTATGCTATATACGTTTTGTGGGGATCGCTAATTGGATCTATGGATGGATGAGTAATAGTAGAACTATGATGTTGCTATGCGTATCAAATATCTTTTTGATTACTCAAAACATCTAATTTCAACAAGAATTAACATCCAGCTCCATCTGGTCCTTCTATGGAAGATCAGGAATCCCTGCCTCTTTAAGTAGAGCAACTCAGTTTCCATTTTTATGCTCCTAGGTTCATACAAATGTGTAGTCCCTATTAGACAGTTGATCAATTCATGAATCGGTGTGTTTCTCTCCTCCTATGTATTCTCCTCTCTATAGTTATCTTGTTCCTGAATAAGTGTGTTTGTATCCTCATATTTTTGGGGTATATTTTTTTTATAGTAAATCTTGCAACGATTACGCGAATAGGATGATTGGGAACAATAGTGAAATGGAATATGCCGAATGCATAGACTGCAAAAATTGCAAGGATTCTTTTTGGAAGATCTTGCAGCGATTCTACATGTTTTAAGTTAAACAGCAGAATTGAATCCATGTTCTATGGAAGTTTATATTCTCATCTCCGTTATGAAAAATCCTTTTGTGGTGGTAGTTTGTAGAAGGCTAGGGCTTCTTGGCAATGTTTCCTGGCTATTCATGATCGGCAATTGATTTTTCTTTTTGTTTACACATCTTATCGGATTATGTTGTTTAACAAGAAGTTGGGGAATTTGGCACAATAATTTGCATGGAATTTTTTTGTTGCTGTAGTCTGCTTGTTGAAGCCCGATGCAGACTCTTAATCTGTATCTTCTCTATCATCATGAAAGACCTCAAGCTATGATAATTGTGAATCTATGAAATTTAAGAACAAAGGGTATGGGTATGGCGGTACGCTGGTGGTACAGCGGTAAATTTATTTATTTATTTGTACTTTTAGCATTACATTATATATATATATATATATATATATTCTAAATACAAAGTTATTTTTTACTTGTGAGAGAAAAAAATAAATGTTTGATCATATAAGCATTTTCGTCCCAAGGCTGTATCTTGGGCAATTGCTAGTTGGGATTGCAAATGGCGAATAATTGTTGGGTTGGACGACAATTGCTATGGCAATCGTATTGGTTGAAAATAGTTTTCTGCAGTCGTAAATCTTAAGTGAAAGTATCAGAAAATGTATTTTTTTTTCACAAATTTAAAATTTTAACATTTTTATTAAATTAAAAAATCTAAATTATGTTTTTTAATACTCAAATTTATCTTTTTATCAAAAAAGATAACATATTATTTACTTCAATATTTATATAATTTTTAAAAGTTTCATATAAGTCCAAACATATCAATTCACGTACCCAAAACGTACCACTGTTGTATTCAAAACGTACCGATGATGTACTTAAAACATACCAGTGCTGTACCCGACAGCTGAAAAGTACTTGGTACTTTCTCATCGTACCCGGCATCTACCGGTTCCGTACCCGTACCCTGTGTGCGTATACGGCACCATTTTACCCGTGCTTTTATAGTTGTGAATCTAATGAGCTATGTTGTTTTGTACTTGAGATCTACAAATAGCATTAATTGTTGTCTTTTTCCTCTCTTGTTTCATACTTGAGATCTCTGAAGAGTCAAAGCATTACCAAACTAAGGCTCAGTACATGTGATTTTTCTTTATTAGAGTGCCATGATGTTTTGCTCTAAATGTTTTCAAATATTGCTGCAGGTTGTATCACTACCAAGGAGCTTGGCACAGTGATGCGGTCTTTGGGACAGAACCCAACAGAAGCTGAGCTTCAGGACATGATCAATGAAGTTGATGCCGATGGAAATGGGACAATTGATTTCCCAGAGTTCCTGAACCTGATGGCCAGGAAGATGAAGGATACCGACTCTGAGGAGGAACTCAAGGAAGCTTTCCGCGTTTTTGACAAGGACCAAAATGGCTTCATTTCTGCAGCTGAGCTCCGCCACGTTATGACAAACCTTGGTGAAAAGCTCACAGATGAGGAAGTTGACGAGATGATTCGTGAGGCTGATGTGGATGGTGATGGGCAGATCAACTATGAGGAGTTCGTCAAGGTCATGATGGCCAAGTAAGGACCACTCAACCCAACACTAAAATTTGACGAGTCAAAAAACGAAAAAAAAGGAAACAGGGCAGATAAGTTTAATGCGATTTCTATTTATGGTTGTGACATGTTCATTTGGTATTATCAGTTTTATTTGGCTGTTTGTTTGTTTTCCTGTTTGCATTGTTTTGTAGTGCCGCCCTTACGCGCCTGCTTGTTTGCTCTGTCTCTTTCTTTAGTTTGGGTTGTTAGCATCCTTTCATCTCAACGTGCGGTACTTTCTTAGAGGAATGTGATATTATGAACCTAGAACAATTGGGAGTATTTCATTTCAATGTTTTTGCTTATCGGTGAACTATTTTTGTTTATATTGCAATTTTTGATTTTCCTGCCTTACGTTTTCATCTAGTGCATGTTGCCACATTTTTTGATTGTAATGGAAATCTAAATTTGAATTGGTGTTCATTTGGATGAAGTTGAAAACTGGTTGATGCTATTTGAAAAATGTATTTGGAAACTTACTACCTCAGGTTTTATGTAGTTTGCTCTTCTGAATTTATATGGCTCCATCAACATCTGGAGAATTACTATCACTCTCCTTGTTAGTGTGGATACTTGTCCTGTTCTCTCGTTATACTTGGTTGAGCTTGCCAATGTGGTTCTCTTTGGTCTTTTATGGAGATTTTTTAAGGCAATTTGATTGGCCATCACTCTCTTGGGGGGAGGGAGGGGGGATAAATTGTTTTGGTCTTTTACTAAAACTAGCGGGTTGGATAAATTTTTTGGGTGGTTTTAATTCGTGATTTAGGAGGCGGATTGAATACCTTGAAAACTTTGGAAGATCATTTTAAAACTATATTTTAAAAAATAAGAAAACATAATGCAATTCTTTTAAAAAAATAACCCTAAACGTTAAGTAAAGATCAAATATAAAGAGCAGTAGTCATTCAATCATAATGGTAGTAGTGATACTAATAATAATAACATAAATAAATATCTTTGATGGTAATATTTACAATACATATTTATTTTTAACCGTATTTACTAAATATAGCACTAGTAATTAAAATTATAAATATTTTAATTGTTTTATATAACTGTGTTGTCAAATCAGGGATGTTGTCAAATCAGGACATATAAAAAATACGTATTGATTCCATGTCTATCCCCTGGATTATATACATGGTGAGAGCAGTTCTCTGAACGAGACCCGGCTCATTCAAATCAAAATAGAACGATCACTTATGACTCAAGGGAATAGAATATCGACCAAGGGTGGTTCTTAGCTTCAGATAATTGGTTAGTATTAATTTATGTTATTCTGTCACGATTATGAGTAATACAAATATTAAGAGGGATAAGTTTAAATTGACATAAAATGCGATATCAAAAATATATATAAATATATTAAAATTAAGTAAAGATATAATTTTTAATAGAGTAGAATGACGTAAAATAATTCATGTAGTCGATTTTAATTGATTAGGATAAAAGTTTAATTTGATTTAGTTTGATTTGATTATCATGCTTTTTATTTTACTAGTTATGTTGTATTTTATAGTTTTAGCCAGTTAAAATTTAGCTAATTTGTTATTAAAAGTTAGTTTAAGTTGTTCTAACCAACAGAAATGTCACATCAAGAGCCCTGTAACCAATTATGTGTTGATGTATCATTTGTGTGTTTTATCTACCTAAAATGTATACTAGTATCAGAGTAAATGCGTAAAAAAATGACTAGGTATAATAGAAACTCTATTTTTAGTCTATTTTTGCTAGTTAAAATAAGATTAGTGTTCAAACTGATCTGATAACACGTTCTACATAACTATATATAGATGAGCAAAATTAAGAGGTAGTGATTTCAGCAAAAATTGCTGGACAGACTATTATAGTAAGTTTAATGACTACTAGATTAGCGTTGAGTCAAAAGTTATAATTTATTAACCTTTTCAAGCGGGTCGGATGATAAACTCCTCTTTTTTCTCACTATCCCTCTCCCAAAGCGGGCCACCACTGAATTGGGATGGTGGTTAAGATTTGAAATTTGGGAGTTTGGTTTTTTTTTTTTTTTTTTAGGTTTCAGGTATCAGATTTGAAATTTGGGAGTTTGGTTTTTTTGTAAGGTTTCAGATTTGAAATTTGGGAGTTTGGTTTGTTTCAATTTAAAATATTTTTTACGGTAAAATATTTTACGTCGAAACAAACAGAATCTTAATGTTTTATATTGTCAAAATTAGTAGTTTATTGATTGTAGTTCATAACAAAAGTTGTGAGTGTTTGATAAAAAATGCAATTTATAGTTAAAATAAAAAAAATAATTATAATTTTATAGCAGAAGTTGTGCCAAGTGTTTAGAGAAAATTATAGTATACAATTAAAACTAAAAAATAGTAACAAGAAGTTAAAAATTATTACTAGTAATTTTGCCAAATATTTTTATAAAATTTTGTCACAGTTAATTGGATTTTTATTAATAGTCGGTGAAATTAATTTTTTAAAAATTAATCAGACTATGCGAAAAATGGTGGGATATCTTGAGATATAAAAAATTTTAAAAAATTACGCCCGATGAGAGTGCACGGTTGATATTTTAGTGTGACGATGGTCACTGATTCGTCTAGCTGGTTGCCGTGGCATCTACTTTCTTGGAATTTCGGTGCATGGTAAATTATTATTTACTCTTGAGAATTATATGGTATTGTTTTTTTTATTATTTTGATAAATGAAAATATTTAGTGTATGTGGTGTAATTGAATTTATGAATTTATAAATTATAATTAAAAAAAATATAATTAATACTTTGAGTATAAGTTAGGGGGTTTGTTAAAATTATAAACTTAATAATTTTAAGTAATAGTATTTTTATTGGTTAATTTAAAATTAAAAATTACAAGTAAAAAGTTACTAGCGCACTTGTCTAAGTACTTTTAATGTTTTGTTGAGTTATAAATTAACAGTTAAAAATTAAGTTTAAACAAACATTATGATTAAGTGAGTTATTTTTTTTGTCTATTAGTACTATTACTTATTTAACAATGTTGGGTCAATGCTATTTCATTTGAAATGTTTTTTTTTCTTTATATATATATATATATATTATTGGTTGCAAATACTACATAGGTAATGTGATACGGTGTTTAGACATAAGTCCTAATTGGCAATTTGGATTTTTTTGGCTTTTTTGTTAAAATACCAAAAAGTTAAAATTGTTCGTTAGATAAAAAAGTAAAAAATTAAAAAAATTAAAAAGTCAAAATGTCAAATTAAAATACAAAATTTTAAAATATTTTATTTAAATTCTTACCACTTTTAAAATATAATAATATTATTTATTTATAAATTATTTACTATTAACTACATATAATTATTGATATTAAATATATGAAAAGGTAAAATTGTTTATTTTGAATAAAAAATAAAAAAGTTATTTTTTTACCAAAATAATTAACTTTAAAAAAATTAATTTAAAAATTAAGTTATAAATAACATATTTTGAACCTAATTTAACTTTTTAGTTAAAAATACAAAAATAAAAAAATTAAATTTTAAGTTAGTTGTCATTCGAGCTTACTGTTTGACGCATATAAGCTAAAGCTTCTCTCAATATTTCAAAGCATACAATGATAATTCAATTCAATTATCTTATATGTGATATAAACGATTTAAACTTTAATAATTTATTTATAACTCATATTATTTATTTTGTAAAATAAATTGTAATTTATTCATGTATCTATCAAATGAACTATTTGAATTATTGTGAACTTTCTCAAACTCAAAAAATTAGTCTTAAAGGGTCTTTAGGGTGAGGTATTAAGATCAATTTTACCCCCAAAAAACATGTGTTTTAGCCTTCATCGGTTGTGAATATAAAAATTTAACTCAGTTGGGGGTACAATTCGAAAAACGACTAGAATTTTCTTTTTCACGCTTAAGTACTAACTTTATTTTATTAAGTATACTTACATGTAAAAATCTTTCTAAAAAAACATGTGTTTTAGCCTTCATCAGTTGTGAAAATTCTTTTTAACTTTGGTTTTTTTGTTCAAAATATCAAAAAATTGTCCGTTTGGTAAAAAAATAACAAAATTAAAAAATTAAATAAAAATACAAATTTTAAAAATATTATATTTAAACTCTTATCACTTTTAAAAAATAATAATACCCTTTATTCATAACTTATTTATTATCACTATCAATTATATGTAATTGTTAATATTAAATATATAGAAAGGTAATAATGTTCACTTCAAACAAAAAATACAAAAAACTAATTTTTTACTTAAATAATTAATTTTTAAAAAATTAATTTAAAATTTAAGTTATCAAAAAAAACTAATACGAGTAATTTTACATTTTTAGGAGCATAGACCCCACTTGTCCTTTGCATTCGGCCCTAACCTCCACTATTTAGCGTTTGTTTGGTTTAAAATTTTTTTTTGAATAGATTTTTTGATTTTTTAGCATTTTTATACAAAAAGAATATATAAAAAAATGTGAAAAAAATAATTAATTATAGCAAGAGACTAAATAAATAAATAGGTTTTTAAAGAAATTTTTAAATAAAAGGTTAGGCCAAACTTTTGACCGGAGATATTCTGGTTCGTGAAGACAAGTTGGGCATTTGATTTTGTGTATTTTGATAAGATATATATGGCCGACAGCTGACGCTTTTGTGGTGGCCCTTTGAAAAAAAGGCAAATTATTAGGTGCTTTTGTAATACTATGGCCCGGCATTGGCAAATATTATTTATTAGTTTATTAGTTTATTTTATATTGTAAATTTTATGTTTTTAGTAATTTTTTTATTATTTAATTAAATTATTATATTTTTAAAATTTTTTTCATTGAGACGAATTAAAAAGTAAAAAAATTTAATCAAATTATTAAAAAAAAGTTAAAAAAAGATATAAGTAAAAATAAGTTAATAAGCTAAATTTTATATTGCTTTTTTTTGTTTTTAGTGAAATTTTTTTATTTTTTGATCAAAATTTTTTTTTTAAAAATTCATCTCGAGAAGATTTAGAAAAGTAAATTTTTTTTTTATCAAAAGTTTAAAAAAAAATTTAAAAAAACAAAAATAAGCACAATTTGGCAACGCAGGGCCTATGTAAGTTATTTATTTATTTTTTTTGTCTTTGGACTATTCAATAAAAATAAATTATCATGGGTGGTGAATTTAAAAATTCAATTCAATGGAGGCACAAGAAACTTACAATAATTTTAAAAAGTATTAATTTATAGTTGATTACGATAAATTTATTTTTAAGTTCTAAATAAAAGAACTTCGAATGAATAGACGGAAAATAAAGTTGACAAATGAAAAGAAAATTTTGTTTGTTTTCTTAAATAAAGGGTACCCCTATAATTTTATAAGATCCCAAATAAAATAACAAAAAATACAAAATATAAATGTACTAAAGCTATTTTAACAAATTTTGGCAGGGTACTAACACAATAATATAAGAGAAATAAAAAAATATTGAAGTACTAGAGTTATTTTTTACATCTTTAGGGATACAAATTTTAATTGTTGCTAAATTATTTTTATTTTTAAATAATATATAACAAAAAAATCTCCTTAATTTATTTAACCAATGAATCCCAGGTCTACTTTTGTTTTAATTCCGTCTTTCTTTAATTTTTTGAATCTCTCAAATATTAATAATATCCCCATATATATGTATTGAAATTTCTTGAATTATTAAAGATAATCGCAGAATTATATTCAATAAATTTATTTTTAACCCAAACTTCTTTAAAATTCTTCTTATTTTAACCATTAATATTTTTTCAAAATAACATCTAAATTAAAATTTATTTCGACGTCAAATAATTTTGGAAAATCCCATATTTGTCACAATGGTAAAACTGATATTTCTAAGTGGGTGTTTGATCTTCTGGCTTCGTTTGGATCTTGAGTTTAGGCTGTCTTGGATAATTTGTTTATTGACTTATTCTATATTATTTATTTTTGTCATTAGTACTTTTTTTCTTTTTTTTTTTTATCAATTTTTAATATTGTGAAGTCGTCTAATAAAGATCAATTAAACGATTAAAATCAAAATTGATGAAAATATGATAAAAGTTCAGAAATAGTCTTTGAAGGTGGCCTTACCCTTTCGTTCGCTGTTTAGGATTTTGTCTCATAAACCTAATTTCTGCTAATTCAGCCTGTTCTTGAGTTGACGGAAGGTCACGGTATTGTAAATCTGTAGGCATGCGTTTGGTTTCTATAAAGCTTCAACTGTAGTATGGTCTAGCGGTTGCAGGTCTGTTGTTGTTATACCGTGCACCTAGCTTGCTTAAGAGATCTATTTGTGTACTTAAGTAGACATCAAGATCTTGGAATACTCGATTTGATCAAGTCATAAAATTTTATGATTTAGAATTACAATCACTTACAAAATAAATAAATGATAAATATAATTTTAAAAAATAATTAAATTAATATTTTTCGATCACGTAGTTACAAATATCTAATTAACTTTTGTTTTGTAAATAAAAAAATAAAAAATAAAAAAATGTAAACCAAGAACAAAGCGTTCAATTAAAAAATTATTAATTAAAGGCGTGACATCTTTGACCACGGCCTCAAAGGTTGGGTCATCGGTCAGCGATTCACGACTTGGGAGTTGGGGTTAAAGGTTCTTGGTTAAAAGTTCAAGTTACATATTTGGAGGGTCTAGGATTCGACAGTTTACTGCTGGAAAAGCAAAAACTTTTTAAAATAAGTTGAGTTTAATGATTTTTTTTCAAAAGAGTGTTTAACCATCACCTGGGTATAGAAGCTATGGATTTAGTGTGTATGAAGAACTGGATAAGGCTGGCTTAGATGGGCTTGACTTAGACGGCTTAATCTGCATAATTCACCGAATCCATTTAAAGCTTAGTTCACTAAGTCAACTGCCTATACCACTTAAGCTAATAAGTTAAATTAGCTTTTTTTTAAAAAAAATTTAGTGAAGTTTTACCTTTCAGTCAATTTTTTTTATAAATGTTTTTTTGGTGTTTTTGATTAACACAAACCAAAAAATGTAAAAAAATAACCTATGATTGTAAAACCCCACTTGTTTGGCAAAACTGACTTATTGTCTTATTGCTTTATAGCTTTTTTATGTTTTATTAATTTTAGAAAACATTATAACTTTTATTATACATATTTACTTTTAAAAAAATTATATTTTTAAAATCTATTCAACGATATCTATCAAACAAAATCTATAGTAAATATAAAATTATGTAAAATAAAAAAAATATTTGTTAACAACTTTCATATTTTTTTAAATCACTTTAAGTCATAAAAAAATTGATTTGGCTTTAAAGCACTTTAAACAGACTATCATAAATTGCTTTAACTCACCGTAGAAAGTTAATACTTTTATAAGGTCAGGTAGAGGGAGAGAAGATTTGGACGGGAGTAGATTATTACTATTAGCTTTTGTTTGATTTAGTTTTTTTAAAAAAGTTTTTTGGTTAAAATTTTTTTAAAAAGTCAATTTGTTCGGTTTTTCACTATAATTAATTGTTTTTTTCATATTTTTCTACATTTATTTTTTTACAAAAAATCTAAAAACATAAAAAAATATACAAAAAAATTTAAGCCAAACACACTTAGTGGGGGAGTGGGGGTTATTATTGATTTTTTTTTTCTTTTTTAAGTTGTGTTTAGTTTGTACGCAGTAAGTAGTGGAACGGATTACATTTTATATACATATTAGTATCTTCCCGTGCTATGTACAAAATGAATTACACTCATATAAGTTGAAGTACTAATATAATAATATGTATTATTACTTAAATACAATAAAATAAATAAAAATATATTTCAAAAGTGCAAAAGACATATATCTAAATATAAAATTAATAAAACAAAATATGAATGTATCGTTCAAACTACAAATAACATGTATTCGAAATTGAAACACTATATGGTTTTTAATGGTCTAATTCTTTTTTATTTTAATTTTATATAATTTTAATTTAAACTAAATTTAATTATTTTAGTTTCTACTCATTTTTAAATTTGTTAAGTTC
>JAOTRH010000010.1:8030151-8056050 GCA_034768845.1 Heliamphora exappendiculata | reverse complement strand
ATTTTTATTTAATTTTTTTATAAACTAATTAATATATATATATATATATATATATATATAGAGAGAGAGAGAGAGAGAGAGAGAGAGAGAGTATAGATTGACTATTTCAAATTTTAAAAAAAATATTTTATATGAATTTATTTTGTTTTCAAAGCACATGTCTTAAATTACGGAGACTATTCTTTTAAAATATTCTTCTGATTTTTATTAAAAGGATATCTCTGACAATCTCAATTTCAAAAATAAATATTGTATATCAATTTATTTTATTTTTAATGCAGTCTACTTCAAAATATTTAACACATGTAAAAGTAATTGTAATTGCTTAAATTTGGGCACATATTTCAATTCACAGCAGGTCTGCTGTGAGTGGCTTTTGCATTTTAAATAAATTTTTATAATTTAATTAAAATCGTTCATTATTTTATATTTGATGAATAGTTAATGTATGTAAAAAATTAAGTTAATCGGACACCATTATTTATATGATCGGTGTACATTCATTTTATATTTTATTTTCAAAATGCTATAAATTTATTAATTTTATTTGAAAACAAATATACTTTGATCATATGAATAACGGTGTTCAATTAATTTAAATTTTTTTTTATAAAAGTTAGCTGCTCATTAAATATAAAATAATAAATAATTTTAATTAAATTATAAAAATTCACTTAAAATCTAAAAATCATTCACAGTAGGTGTGCTGTGAGTTGGGTCACAGTAGGTGTGCTGTGGCAGTGACCCTGATCCCCATATTTGATCTTTTTCATACCAAGCAATTTATTTGCTTACCAATTTATTTGAGCTATTTTCTTTGGAGACTTTGGTTAGGTTTTAATTGGCTTTTGTTATTGGACAGTAGAATTAATTTTTTAAAAATTAATCAAATTGTACCTAAGTTGGCTCAACACGTTAAGATATTAAAAAAAAAAAGAAGGGACTTATAATCTCCTATTTGTGATGTTTAAGAAGTTTGGGTTTTAAGAGATTTGATTTCTTTTATAAAAAAATTTAAAATATTTGGGATAATTTTATGTAATAGTTTTTTACTTTTTATTAAAATATTTAAAATACCCTTACTTGTTGCTTTTAAGTTGTGTTTGGGATATTAGTATGCTTTTTTTTTTTATTATTGTGAGGAAAATTAATTTTTTAATTGAGATTATTATAGTAGTTTTTTTTTAAAGTTAGTGTAGTGGGGATATATGTAAGTTTTTTTTCTTGAAAAATGAGATATTAACTTTTTTAAAAAAATTGAACTATATGACTTAAAAGTTTGATTTTTTTTTTTTTTAAAAGCTAGCTAGGGCCTTAAAGCAAAAATAAAATATAACTTTAAGCAGAAGATTTTATGATATGCTGACTAGATTCTAAATACAGAAGAAGGCAGACGAGGCTTGGAGAGAAGGAAGAGACCATGAAGTCCAGGAATGGCAAATCTAACAGCAACAAAAGAGGGCGCCGAGTAGAGCGGATTCGCGACTGCTTTTTCCTTTGATTTCAACTTTTACTCTTTCTTACTCATAATCTGCAACTCTTTCCTTACCAATCAAGTTCATGTTTGTTTTGATAAAATTAGAGACATTTATGGGACTCTGCATTTTTAGAATTTGTCTTTTTAAGATTTTTGGTCGAATTCAGTGAACGAACTTAGGTCCAATTCAGTGAACCAACTTAGCTGTTCGCCGGTGTTTATCAAAATTTAACTTTTTTCGTCGAGATTGACAATTTATTACATCAACTTATTGTGTTTTTTAAGACTTCGCTGAAAATAAAAATAACCGAACAAATCAAGAAATAGTAGCAAAAAAATAAAGATCAAAAACTAATAAAAAGAGATTTTATTAATTTTTGCAAAATGAGAACAAAGATTATAAAAAAGAAATGTTGAATAGTCAATTATGGCTCTATAGGCTGACATCCAATTCTTGCCCAAGATAATGTCAAATTTGAAAAAGGTAATGATATATGTTCTAGATGGAAAGCGATTCCAACTTAAGGAAGATAGACAGTGTTATCAGTTCAGGATGAACCCCAGGTTGATTTGGCACGCTTAGATGACCGTTAGCATAGCAAGTCAATGCTTGATGAAGGAAATCCATTTGAGTTAGAGATTCCCTGAGTTGCGTGCAAATACTCTGGTAAGAGAGTAGTTACCAACTTGATTGGAATGTACTTTTATTACAATAATGTAATATTTTTAAAATTCTCAAATTTTTAAATGAATCTTTGAATTTACCCAACAAGAATAATAAATAAATTTTTATTTTTAAACTATGTTTGACTTCACTTCAATCCTAAACTAATCTCAAGTCATATACCTGTCTAAATGGGTTTAGTCATAAAATTTGTAAATTCAAATGTTCACCTAAATTAATTTTAGAATAAATTTTAAAGTCCTAAATAATAAGTCATCTACTCATTATAAATCAAATAAAATTGAATTAAAAAATTAAATGAGTTTCAATTATACTCACCAAATTTCAAAACTAAAACAAAGAAAATAAATGTATTTTCAACATGTGAACATCAATTAGCTTCATCCCATTAATGATTTAGGCAACTTAGGTCATTATCTAGCTGCAACCCTTAAAGTAAATTAAAACAACATCTTTGTACTTAATCAAAGCAAGGACATGTGATAAATGAATAGTTGGAATCAAAAAAATTTCTCTTATACTCTATGCGTTAGACTTATAGAGCGGCGGAACCAAAAATTTAATTTAGAGGAGGCATTAATTAACTTAAAATCTTTTTTTTCTTCTAATCAATAAAAATATGACATTGCTCAAACTTTAACAATTATTAATAAGTATACAAATTTGTAATCTTATTTTTTTACAAAAATTTGTGATAATTAAGACAAAAATTGTTATATTTATTTATTTTGGGTAAAAAACCTATTGATTAAAATAACTAAAATATTATAACTTTTTAAAGAATATTATAATATTTATATAATATTCCAATAACAAATGATATTATATTATATATGAAAACTTTTTCATGAATAGCAAATGAATAAAATCTGTAATTAAAAAAATCGAATAAAAATTCTAACCAAGTAAAAGCTTTAAAAGGGTTATTTTTCAAAAATTATTATTTCAAGACCCTTGATTGCAAATATTTTTGTAAAAACTTATAATAATAAAATTATTTTATATTTAGGAGGAATATTAAATAAATTTTATGAATATAAATATATAATTTTTTTAATAAATAATAATATAAATACAGAAAAATGAGAAGGGCGCGTGCCCTTTAGAAGTGCATTGACTTTGCCAAAGAACTTATATAATAATAACTTAATATGAGTAAAAGTATTTTAAGTAATTAAAAATTAAAATTTTACTTTAACTTTTTTACAAATTGTATAAAAGTACAAGTACGCCTTTGACAGCATGCCCTTGCAAAAATATATTTTGTCCAATGAAGGTATATAAATATTATTGATCCATTTAATTTGTATATGAGTGATTATAGAGCTGTTTTCCCTATCTTCCTGGGAGAAGGTGGAGTTCTTTTATTCCAAAAACAAAAACGGGAGCCTAGTGCATTGATTATCAAGCGCTTAACAAGATAATATTTTGACAATATTTAACATATCAAATATGATTGAATAAGAAAACAGAGATAAATAATACATAAGTTCTATGTATTTTTTTAATACGATGAAATACTGAATAGTATTATGTATATCGTTGTATTATTTATATTATGTGTAGTTAAAATATGATAAAATATGATATATGAATTAAAAAATTACTTTTAACCGTTAGATAAAATAAAAAATATAATCTAAAGAGGAAGATAATCTGAAAAAAATGACAAATGATCCCACAAAATGGGTGCAAGAATTAATCCCCTTAACATCAGACAACTAGTTCCACATTTGATTTACTATAGAGGAAGGATTTTGAGAACGGATTGTACTAGATGCGAGGTTTCGTCGATTGAGCGAGAGAGTATCTCTCGTTGGTGTTAAAGGGAGAACTACGAGGAGCCAACCTTAGTAAGAGAGTACTGGATTAGGCCAACTTATGGTATACTAGTTGCTATACCAATAGCAGCGTCATGCAGCTAAGTTGGTACGAAAGAACTACGCCACTATTTACACCATGATTTACAATTTCGGTCTAATACTATTTTTTATTTAAATGGCCTGTTAATTTTATATAAGCTTGATAGAAAATAATTATATATTTGAAATGCTTAAATATAATATTGTGAATGATGACAAATGGCATTTCAAGAGAAGAGTAGTGATTTTTGAAAATTGCTTGAAAGACACTTAGCATCGTAAGATTAATTCTTGCTTAAAGTAGTTATTAGTAGTTACTTGCGGTTATTGGTAATTATTTACAAAATTCTATAAATATATGTATTGTAATCATCGTAAAGACCACCACTTCAATTCAACAATTCACAGATAGATTTTATCTTTATTTTGTTTTGAAATTTTATCTTTATCATTGTCTTTGTCTTTATTTTTTTATGTTATATGCTTCATTTTACCAATAAATTTTATCTTTGCTTAATAACTCGAAGGTTGCAAATTAATCAAAAACTCAAAACTTACAATTCATAAGACCTAGAAATTAACTCTACATGGACATAACCCCTAGGGGTGATCACTCATGGTTGTTTTTGGCTCGTGTCTAATGCCTAGATATACAACACATGCTGTTAGCCCAAGGACATTTAAATAAAGTTTGAAAATTTTTAGTAAAAGGTATTTTTTAATTAAAGTCTAAAAAAATAAAAAATAAAATATTTTCTAAAAAGGTTGGTTTGATACCTTTAGCGTTTGTATCGACGCCATTAGCTTTTGAGTCGACACCTATATTAAGAGCCCATTTTTTAACTCAAGTGTTGACACTAATAAGTCAAGGATCGACGCCTTCAACAGTTTGTTTGAAGCTTTTCAAGAAAGAGTTGAGTCGACACCAATGAATGCAAGAATTGAAGGGACGAAAATTCTAGAAAACAATGATAGCGCATATGCATGGAATCAAATGCGGCGCGGCGCAACGCGGCGCAAAGAACATACAACAAAAAAACTGTTGGGGCAAACTGTCAAAGATTCTAAGATTATGGTTATGATTTTAGTCAAAAAAACATTCGGACAGACAATCATCGAAACTGGCTCCATGTTAAAGTTTTTAATATTGAACAATCAAAATAAAACCCGTAATACTCCCAAAGTTAGTTTTAGGATTATACCTTTCAAAATCTGGTTGGATGATTTTGATTACTGCGACAATTTTTAGTCAACAATCCACAGTGATTTTTGACTTCTAGTTAAATCTCAAACACAAGAGCATTATGCTGTATTCTCGAATGCTAGAACACGAATAAAGTGTGGGCTTTAATCTATCGTGATCTTTAAAATCTGTTGACTCACCTATTTTTTGGATTTACAAGACGTGAAAACCCTAGAACTGATTTGTAATCAATTGGTGACTAGGTTTTATAACCGCATATATATAGACTATACTAGCGACTTATGAAGTAAATAAGAAGGGAGCTCTTAATATAATTATAAAATCCTACCTCAACCCAGAAGTAATTTTATAAAAACATAAATTATAATTCATTCCATTAAAGAATTATAATTGCACTCTCAGCCTTATTATCAAAATCGCAGTATTCGAGATCCTGTTATTAAATGCTTATTTATTCTCCACACGTTAAGATTATAGATACCACCGATAAAATTAAATTACTAACAATTATATTTAATTGCCTTCTTCGAAAATTCCTTAGGATCTTTCACTTAACTTATTTGGTTATCGGATTATAAAATCCACTTGAAGAGTTTGGTTTGTTAGGATTAGTATACTGAAAATTATGTTATTAATATTTATTTTTATTTTTAATAAAATTAATTTTTCATTTTATGAGAATCTTTATGAGTAATGTATGTATATTATTCTTTAATGTTATGCATGAATATTCAAATATTCTGTACAGTATATAATCTGGCGCGTAGAGTATGACTTACATACAAAAGAGGAGTAGACATAGGCTTGTGAAGAGGCCGAACCACTATAAAATTCTTGGTGTCTGGTTCTTATCTCTCTACCTTACCTCTTTAATTTCTTTGCATTATATTTCTCTGTGTTTGGTGCTTTTATTTCTTTGTGAAATTAAAAAGTTTTTAAAAAAACATTTTTAAATAGTTTATTTATTTTTAAAACCCAATTTATCCTTCTCTTGGGTTGTCTAGGATTAACAATTAGTATCAGAGCAAGGACTATTGCTTTTTTGACTTAACAGCCTATGAGGATTCATAGCAACCAGAATAGGACCTATACACTCTGAGGGATAGTCCACAAATAGATCTCCTTTGTTTAATGGAACAAATTATAACTATTAAAAAGACATGATGAGAATATACATCCAGACTGTTGACTATGACCTATGGAGAGTCATCATTAATGGCCTTAAAAGGCCTTGCAAAGTAGTGGAAGGCTCCACTATTTTTAAACCTGAAGGTGAGTGGACTGAAGAAGACATCAGAGAGACACATAAAATTCCAAAATAATGAACTTACTTCATTGCTCACTCGACCCCAATGAATTCAATATAATCTCTACCTGTGACACAACAAAAGAGAAATGAGATAAATTTAAAGCTACCCATGAGGGAATCAGTCAGGTTAAAGAATAAAAAATTAGCTTACTTGTCCATAACTATGAACTATTTAAGATGAAGCATGATGAAACTATTTCAGATATGTTCACCAGATTCACTGATGTTATCAATGGACTAAAATCTTTTGAAAAAATATACATTAACATAGAAGTGGTAAGAAAAATTCTCAGGTGTATACCTAAGAGCTGGGAGCCCAAAGTGTCAACTAACCAGGAAGCAAAGGATCTCACAAAGCTCAGCTTGGAGGAGCTGCTTGGTTCACTCACGACTTATGAGATGAACCTAAATATGGATGATGAAGAGGACAACAAGAAAAAGGAAGGAATAACCTTTAAATCATTTATCCCGAAAAAGAAGAAGAAGAAGCCTCCAGTGATGAGAATAATGACATTGCCCTCATCACTAGGAAATTCAAAAGATTCCTGAGAAATAAGAAATAAAGAGGAAGAAAGTTCTTTAAAAATGAAGGTCGCAAAGGAGAAAGCAGCATAAAAACAAGATGAAATAATCTACTTTGAATGCAAAAAAACCTGGCCACATAAAGGCTGACTACCCTCAACTCAAGAAGCACTACAAGAAGGGCTAAAAAAAAATGCTAGCTGCCTGGGGTAAACTGATGACAGCAGCTCAGATGAAGAAAATGATGAGAATGAAGTAGCAAATCTCTGCCTCATGGCCAAAGAAGACAGTGAGATAATTGATTACTCATTTTCTTTTGATGAATTCCAAATTGCCTTTGAAGAAATGCATGATGAGTTAAGAAAATCAAGTACTAAGAGTGTCATCTTTAAGAAGATGGTTCTCACTCTTTCCACTGAAGTAGAATCCTTAAAAGAGGAAAAATATTTTTTTTCAAAACAGGTTACTTTCTGAAAAAATAAAAATCAAACCTTAAAAGAAAAAATAGAAGATCTCACCAAAACTTTGCACAAGTTCACTCAAGGAATGAAAAAAAAACCCAACATCAGCTATTTTTATGTTTTTGGATGTAAATATTTTATTTTAAACAACAATAAGATATTTTTGAGAAAATTTGATGCAAACTCTAATGAGGGTATTTTCTTACGGTATTCTACCTCTAGTAAAGCTTTTAGAGTTTTCAACAAAAGAACTCTTGTTGTGAAAGAGTCTATTCGTGTTATTTTTAATGAATCTAGCATTAGTTCTTCAAAAGATTTTTGTGAAGATAATCTTGCAGACATTGAAAAAGGTTTTCAGGATATTTTTATCAAAAATAAGAGAAGCCAAATTAGGAAAGAAACAACATAGAGCAGCAAATTCCAGCTCAGCCGAATGAAGAATCTTCAAACCAAGAAAATTTATAGTTTCCCAAGGAATTGAGGTATGCCCATGGTTACCCAAAAAATTTAATTATTGGTGACCCTACTGAAAGTATCAAAACTAGATATTTTCTTCATAATGTTTGTGGTAACCTGGCTTTTCTTTCTCAAACTAAACCTGTCACGCCTCAACACCAGGGCCACGCGAAAGCCCACCAAAATACTCATTTAATAAAAATAGATTTTACAGTTGAAAATTAAAATACATCAGTTGGATAAAAGATTTCTCAAGTTCATCTCTCATAAACGATAAATATGCATTCTCATACATGAATAAGTATATAGCCCAAAGGCGTACAAAACTAGCCTTCATAGGCATCACATGTAAAAGTACATGTCTCTAAAAGAGAAAACTATAGCAAGTCTTCCAACACCTCTGTGACTAGGTCAACTCTACGTGCTCACCTAAAAAAGGTTTTACAGCAAAAAAAAAATTCTCACACCGTGAGCCGAAACCCAATAGAAAAATAGACTGTAAAGCTAAAACACAGGTCATACAATCATATGGTGGGAGTTAACTTGACCACAAAAGCCAAACAGGTTTTTCTCTAAAAAACCACAAGTTTTTCATCCTAAAAACTTCACATTTTTCATCCTTGAAACCATGCATATAATCCTGACAGACATCATGCCACAGTTAAGGGAAAGCAGTAAAAGCATAGCATTCTACACCCGGGATATACAGCCGAGGAGACGCGATAAAAAATAATCCTATGTACCGACTCTTCCACTCCGACAAAGGTAACAACTATAAACTCTCGTCCATTACCCAAGACCCATAGGCTTAGCAATGATAAGTTCTATACGGAGTCACAACAACAGCGCCATTAACGGAGGCAACCAAACTGCTCAATTTACGAAAGATAACCGAAGGTACAGAGCACCTACTGCTTAATTTACGGGACCTGAGCCCGAGGGTACAAATCACCCACACACACTCAATTTACGGGGACTAACCCGAAAGTACAGAGCACCTACGCTGTGCACGTTTTTGGATTTACACCAAGGTGCAATGGAAGCCCAACTCAACAATACTCATTGTCACGGTACATCTATGGAAAACATTTTAAAACCCACAAAACAGATATACAACACACACACACACACACACACACATATATATATATATCAGGGATCCAATCTATGAACCATGGAGATCAAACAAAACACGTAAAAACATATTTTCACCAAAATATTTTAGAAGTTGAGACACAACCCCAAGGGCTAGCTCTAAACCTTCAACAAACACGTTTTCCCCAAAGTGTTCGTAAAAACTCCTTTTTCAAACCATCCATTTGGAAACCAACCTCCGAAACGTGAGATTATATGCATCCATCGCCTTAAAACCAATCGAGGAAAGTGAGAAAGGCTAAAACCCAACCACCGAACCACCAAAACAACACCAACAGCCCACACAGGACCCTAGTCGGCTGGCCCAAGCCCCCAGTCGACTGAAAAACTCTCTGGATATAGAAAACCCCAACAGAAGCAATTTCAGTCGATTGACCTCCCAAGTCCAGTCGACTGACCAAGCCCATAAAATATTTTTAGCTACGGGTTTCACCACCGAATCACAAATCAAGCCTCCAAACACCTGTTTTTGATATCCACAAGCATACCCAAGCTCAGGACTATCATAAAACTTCGAAAGGGATTCTCAAAATCTGATTTCATCCAACCGAAATTCCAAAAAATGATTTTAACCCAAAACTCAATTTGAAATATAAATCATTTTTCCTGCATTTTTAAACGGTAGAAACACGTAGGATTACACGTAGTACCCTCTAACAGTTATACAGTCTAGGATTCTACCTCGGTGAGTTAAAAACTCAATGCCTCGATCCATGTGCAAAACCAAGCTTCGTCGAAATAAAATTCTGTTCAGATGGATGTGTAGCCCTCGATGCCGATACTAATGATCAGCAGTTGGTTTGCCAAAAATTAAGTCCCAGGCCCCCGAGAAGTTAGAGAGAAGGTAGAGAAAAAACTAAAGGAAACTTAGGAGTTAAGTTTTAAAAATATCCTTTTGAAAATATCTAATTCCAGATATTTATAGGCTTCCAAAATATATATATATTTTTTGAAATTCGCACAACCCCGGGAACGAGTCCCGCATGCTTATTTAAGCGTTAATATGCATCAAAACGAACAAATCATATATCGAACAAAAATATATACAAAAACACATCAAACGTATATGAGTCTCAAAAAGAGATGGGTCCGGGTCTCACAACTCTCCCCTCCTGAAGAAATTTTGCCCTCGAAATTCACTACAAGGTCACAAAAAAAAAGCTCGAGATATTTAACGTGCATTCCCAACTCCAGCTCCCATGTCACTTATTCAACCTTGTGATGAAGCCATAGGACCTTGACATAAGCAATGGTTCTGCCTCGCAACACTTGCTCCTTTGTAATAAGAATCTTCACCGGATGCTCCTCATAAGTGGCATCCTCATCAACCCGCAGCTCGGCTCAATCTAACACATGTGAAGGATCAAGCTCGTACCTTCGAAGCATAAAAATGTGGAACACGTTATGTTCAGATGCTAACTGAGGTGGCAAATTCAAACGATATGCAACCTCTCTAATCATGTCAAGGATCTCAAACGGTCCAATAAAACGAGGTGATAGCCTCATGCTACGACCGAATCTCATCAAATCTCTACGTGGTGAGACCTTCAGAAACACATGATCCCCCACTGCAAACTCCAAAGGCCTCCTCCTCTGATCTGCATAACTCTTCTGACGGCTCTGTGCTGTTGCTAAACACTGGCGAATCACTGCGATCTTTTTCGTCATCTCTCGTACCATGTCGGGTCCCAAGACTGTGGTCTCTCCCATGTCTGTCCAACATACTGGTGTCCTACACAGACTACCATACAGAGCCTCATACGGTGCCATCCCAATACTGGACTGATAGCTATTGTTGTATGCAAACTCTACTAACGGTAGATGATCTTCCCAAGAACCTCTGAAATCAAGTACACATGCTCTCAACATGTCCTCAAGAATCTGTATAGTCCTCTTAGACTGACCATCTGTCTGGGGGTGAAAAGTAGTACTGAACATCAAGTTTGTCGCTAAAGCCTCCTGAAGACTTTGCCAAAAGCGCGAGGTGAATCGCAGGTCTCTGTCAGAAACAATAGACATGGGCACTCCATGCAATTGGACTATCTCTCTGACGTATAATTTACTCAGTCTATCCACCGAATCTTTCACGCAGACGGAGAGAAAGTGTGCAGACTTTGTCAACCTATCAACCACAACCCATACGGCATCGTGTCCCTTAGGTGATCGAGGAAGTCCCAACACAAAGTCCATCGTGACGTTCTCCCACTTCCACTCTGATATTGGTAACGGCTGTAACAATCCTCCCAATTTCTAGTGCTCCACCTTTACCTTCTAACAGGTAAGGCACCGTAAAAAAAATTGAAGTACGTCCTTCTTCATTCCTGTCCAATAGAACTGACGACGTAAATCTTGATACATCTTCGTGTCTCCAGGATGTACTGTAAGGCGAGAATGATGACACTCACGTAGGATATCCGTACGGCGTGACTCTGGCACAAACAACCTCCCAGCCAATCTCAAACTCTGGTCTGAACCCACAACCCATCCTGCTGTATCCTATCCACTAGCAATACGATCTCGTATCATCTGAGCCTCCTAATCCTTCTGTTGGACCTCTAACACCCGTGCAATCAATGCTGGTTGTGAAATTACTAAAAATAAGGTGGCCCTCATCGCTGTCTCTCCAAGACACAAATCAAACTCTCCAATCTCTCCAAGCATAACCCACTCACGTATAGCCATGGATGCTAAAGACCTGTCAGACCTCCTACTGAGCGCATCAGCCACAATATTGGCCTTCCCAAGATGATACTACAAATCAAAATCATAATCCTCCAACAATTCCATCCATCGTCGTTGGCACAAAATCAGTTACTTACGAGAAAATAAGTATTTCAGACTCTTGTGATCGGAGAAAACCTTGAAGTGCTCACTATAAAGATAGTGACGCCATGTCTTCAGGGCAAAGACCATGGCTGCCAACTCCAGATCGTGTGTCGGGTAGTTCTTCTCGTGCGTCTTCAACTGTCGAGAACCATAAGCTACAACCTTACCTTCCTGCATCAGAACGCAGCCCAAACCGTCATGTGATGCATCACATTACACTATATTCCCCAAGCCTCGCTCTGGGATAATCAGCACTGGCGTGCTAGTCAACCTCGTCTTTAGCTCCTGGAATGATGACTCACAGAACTTGCTCCAAACGAACACAAATCTCTTCCGCGTCAGACGCGTCATCGGCGCAGCAAGTCTCGCAAAATCCTTCACGAACCGCCGATAATGACCTACTAAACCCAAAAAACTGCAGATCTTAGAGACGTGCTTTGGTCGCTCCTAACCCGTCACAGCATCTGTCTTCAACGAATCCACAGCTACTCCGTCTATCGACACTACATGTCCCAGAAACCTCACCTCAGACATCTAGAACTCACACTTCTCAAACTTTGCATACAAGTGATGCTCTCTCAAAACCTGCAGAACAATACAGAGATGGTCCTCGTGCGTCTCCCTAGTAGGTGAATAGATGAGAATGTCATCCACAAACACCATCACAAAACTATCCAAGTAAGGATGAAAAATTCGGTTCATCAAACCCATAAAAGTAGCATGAGCGTTCGTTAGACCGAATGGCATGACCAGAAACTCATAGTGACCATAGCGAGTTCGAAAGGTAGTCTTCACTATGTCCTCGTCCCTAATCCTCAACTGGTGGTATCCTGATCTCAAGTCAATCTTAGAGAAGCAGCTCGACCCCTTCAACTGATCAAATGAATCATCTATCCTTGGCATAGGATACTTGTTCTTTACGGTCACCTGATTCAGCTTCCGGTAGTCGACACACATTCGCAAGGATCCATCCTTCTTTTTGGCAAAAAGAGTAGGAGCTTCCCACGGTGAAGTACTCGAGCGTATAAACCCCCTATTCAGTAACTCCTGTAGCTGTACCTTGAGTTCACAGAACTCAGTGGGTGAAAAACGATAAGACGGCATGGATATGGGAATAGTTCCTGGAACCAACTCAATAGAGAACTCTACCTCCCGGTTTAGCAATAACTCGAACAGATCATCCGAAAAGACATCTGAACAGTCACAAACTACCGGAGGTAACGCTCCTCGAACCCCAACTTCCTCATCCAACATGAGAGTTGCAAAGAGGGAACCCAGGTTGCCTTGGTTCGGCACAACGTCGGGCATAGGTGTCAAACCCTCGTCTCGGTCACCCACAAATCGAAAACAATCTCCTGCAAGTGTATAAATCGTTACCCTTCATCGATCGCAATCGATAAAGGCACGATAGGTGGTCAGTCAATCCATCTCTAGGATGACATCGAATGTAATCATGTCTAGAATAATAAAATCAAACTCTAAACAACGATCGGCGACCTCCAACACACAGGATCTATAAACAAGACTCAACGTCACACTCCCACTGACTGGGGTCTCCATACTCAAAGTACTACCCAATCAGCCCATTTCCAACCCTAAAGCAGATGCAAAAGAAGATGATATAAATGAATGTGATGCTCCCGTGTCGATAAGAACACTCGCCCAAGATCTATAGACTAGAAGAGTACCTCCGATCATGGAGGTGGTAGCAGCAGCATCGGGCACGACAGGTGCTCTGGATGAACGGGGTTCTGCTAGAACATAAGCTCTGGCATGTTCGCTATGGCCTTGAACTGTAGACTTTCTGCTCGACTATACTAAGGCACCCCTTCAGCAAATCTAGATGGCTGTCGTCCCTGAGCAGATGGAGTAACAGAAGCTCCAGCTGTGCTCCCTCGTCTAGGGCATTCCCTACGGAGATGCCCAGACTGGCCACACTTATAACACACCATTGGCCCTCTTCCTTGCGCCTGCGACTGAACCGACGTCGGACTCCGGCACTCTGCCGCACGATGCCCTGGCCATTGGCATCTAAAACAGACAGACTCCCTCCTCTGCTCTGACCTTCTCGTTGAAACTGTAGGAGGCACGGATGCAGAAGATTGCAGCGGGTACGATCCCACCGGATGAGAACTCGGACCAGATGTCCGTCAGCGCATGTTCTCCGTACGCCACTTAGCCTCATACTCCACCACTGACATCGTCCCCTGAGTAAAAAATAAGAAATCCTCTCTGTAGCGATCCCTCAGTGTCATCGAAAAGTATTTCTCCAGAAATACCTTGGCGAATGCCTCCCATGTGCCCCCAACTGTAGTCTTAGCAAACTTCCACCATATATGAGCACTCCCCCTCAACTAGAAGGCAGCAAAGGTAACTCTCAGATCATCTTTCTCAATCTGAAGCGTATCCAGTATCCTGGTGATCAACTCTAGCCATTTAGTGGCTATCGTGGGGTTGGGATCCCCAAAAAAGGTAGGAGGGTCTAGACGGCGAAACTCACGCATCGCGACCGTCGCCCTCGGCTCAGGTACATCCTCCCTTCCCCTAGTGGCCTCAGCCAGTTGCCGGATGGAGCCGACCATCTCACGCAATAGATATCCCCCGTCAACAGGTCCGTGGGGTGCATTAGCATCCCCAACATTCGGGATTTGAACGTCCCTTCGGCCAGAACCATGGCCACGGCCTCGACCTCGGCCTCGTCTTGCCCGCGTGGACATAACTCTATACGAAAGCATCATAACAGGATAAGCATTCATAAAATATGTTATTGCTAACGTAAAAGACATAATACACATAAGCATGCTAACACAGAGCTACTTAAGATCAAGTCATCACATCTCACATACCGAGGAGAACCAACAAGAAGGACTTGTCACTCTGGACAACCTACTTAGATTCCTTGTTAGAAATTACGTCCGCAAAACGCGTCTCTAACGTGGCTCCCAAGTTTATTAATCCAAATGCCCGAAGGCAAGACTAATCAATCCTAAGGTCCAACCTCCATACACAGGTATACACCATAAGCTATCATGCTGATGTTAGGAAAATGCTGTAACACATGCAATCAAGCACACATACATCCTCAGAAGTTGATGTACCCTCTTTCCATGGATAATAGGTATTCGAATCCAGAGCTCTAATACCAAGTTGTCACGCCCCAAACACAAGGGTCACGTAAAAGCCCACTAAAACACCCATTTAATAAAAATAGGTTTTATAGTTGAAAATCAAAATACAGTAGTTGGATAAAAGATTTTCCAACTTCATCTCTCATAAACGATAAACATGCATTCTCATACATGAATAAGTATATTACCCAAAGGCGTACAAAACCAGCCTCCATAGGCGTCACATGTAAAAGTACATGTCTCCAAAAGGGAAAACTACAACAAGTCTTCCATCATCTCTGTGACTAGGTCAACTCCACGTGCTCACCTGAAAAAGGTTTCACAGCAAAAAAAATTTCACACCGTGAGCCAAAGCCTAATAGAAAAATAGACTGTAAAGCTGAAACACAGGTCATGCAATCATATGGTGGGAGCTAACTCGACCACAAATGCTAAACAGGTTTTTCTCTCAAAAATCACAAGTTTTCCATCCTAAAAACTTCACATTTTCCATCCTGGAAACCATGCATATAATCCTGACAGATATCATGCCACAATTAAGGGAAAGCAGTAAAAACACAGCATTCTCCACCCGGGATACACAGTCGAGGAGACACGATAAAAAGTAATCCTATGTACCGATTCTGCCACACCCACAAATGTAATAACTATAGCCTCTCGTCCATTACCCTAGACCCACAGGCTTAGTAATGATAAGTTCTATACGGAGTCACGACAACAACGCCATTAACGGATGCAAAATCATCATCTATCATATCCTGAATAAGGTCGTTGAGCAGCAACACCTCTTGATCGATCGGTAAAAATGCAATTGGCTTCGATTCTATTGCGGAGACTATGAATTTTGTGGGATCAAAACTTTTCGACCCTTTTTCAACGGCATTCACATTCTGTTGGGTTGCATGATTTAGCAAAAGGTTGGTGGTCACATTTGGCTTCTGAACGACAGTAGGTGGAGAAATCACCTTGTTATCTATCAAATCTTGGATCTCATGCTGGAGGATCATGTAGTTGTTGGTTAAATAACCGTATCCCTGGTGAAACGCACAGTACTGGGTTGGACCGTATCTGGGCGGCAAAGAATTTAGAGGCGGGGTCGGCTCCAAAGGCTGTAAGAAAACCCCTCTCAATCAGGTGACTTAAAATAGAAGACAAAGGTATAGTGAGTTGGATGAAAGTTCTCTTTTGTTTTCGGGGTTAGTTTTGGGTGGCTGGCTGAACGGATGAGTTAGCTTGGTTCGGATTGGGATTTAACAGGTTCGTTTCATAGCGCATCCTCTATTTGTACCTCAGCATCAAAAACTTGTTCAAATGTCATCAGCGACTATGCTATCAAATTCTTGCGAAATTGTGGCTGCAAGTTCTTCAACACTATTCTCACTTGTTCCTTCTCGGTAGGTCAATTTGTCATTTTAGCTGTGTTTTGTTGAAAATAACTTTTAAAACCTTGTGTTGTTTTTCTTAAAAATAATTTTAAACTTTATTTTGATTGTGTTATACGTGCAGTGTTTCCCCCAATAAATTTAATTTTAAGTCTTAACTCAGCTTTTAATTATTTTTATCCCGTGCTTTGTTATGAATTTTTAGGTCTTGACTCGACCTATTAATTCGTGATTTCTTTCTCGATGAAAATAGTTTTAAACCTTGACTCGGTTTTTAATTATTTTTATTTCGTATTTTGTCCCGAGTTTTTAGGTTTTAACTCGACTTATTCATTCGTATTTATCCTCCTTATGAAAATAGTATTAAGCCTTGACTCGACTTTTAATTATTTTTATCCCGTGTTTCGTCTCTAGTTTTTAGGTCTTGACTCGACCTATTAATTCGTGGTTATCTTTCTGATGAAAATAGTTTTAAGTCTTGACTTGGCTTTTAATTATTTTTATCCCGTGTTCTCAAGATTTTAGATCTTGAATCGACCTATTAATTCATGGTTTCTTTCCCGATGAGAATAGTTTTAAGCCTTGACTCGGCTTTTAATTATTTTTATCCTGTGTTTTGTTCCGAGTTTTTAGGTCTTGACTCGACCAATTAATCTGTGATTTTCTTCGATAAATTTAATTTTAAAATCTTGACTCGTCTTTTTAATTATTTTTATCACCATTTTCATCCTGAGTTTTTAGGTCTTGACTCGACCTATTAATTTGAAATTTTCTTCCAATAAATTTAATTTTAAAGTCTTGACTCGACTTTTTAATTATTTTTCTTCCGTTTTCATCCTGAATTTTTAGGTCTTGACTCGACCTATTAATTCGCGATGTTTTCTCCGATAAAAATAGTTTTAAGTCTTGACTCGATTTTTAATTATTTTTATTCCGTTTTTGTCCCGAATTTTTCAATCTTAACTCGACCTATTAATTCGCGGTATTTTTTTGATAAAAATAGTTTTAAGTCTTGACTCGACTTTTAGTTATTTTTGTCCCGTACTTGTCCCGAATTTCTAGGTCTTAGCTCGACCTATTGATTTGTAGTTTGCTCTCTGTTGAGAATAATTTTAAGTCTTGACTCGATTTTTAGTTATCTTACCCCGTTATCGTTCCAAATTTTTGGGTCTTGACTCGACCTAATTAATTCATTGTCGTTTTCCTAGTTAAAATAATTTATAAGATCTTGACTTGATCCTTTTAATTATTTTATCCCTAGTTGAGTTCTTAAATTTTTACTCGGTCTTTAACTTGTTTGATTGATTGTGACCCCTTTAGATTTTGACTCGATCTTTAGAGTATTATTTCATCATGTTAGTATCTACATCATGTTTTGTATCTTGCATATGTGCATTTGTCTCCAGAACTACGTTTTGGTCTGATCCCTAGTAAAGGGTAACGTAGGCAACTCGACAGAAATTTGAGTATGACCAACATCATATGCATGCTTGTGTATTTGTGGCCTAAGAGTGACTGCTCGATCAAATAGATGTTGTCTTCGAATTTTTGATATAACTTGCATCACAAGTTACTATGCAAGTTATATCAAAGAGGGGTAACTGTAGACATCCTAATTTGATTCCATCTAATCTTAGGTTGGTCCGACTGTATCCGATGATGAAAACAAGTGGAATTGTGCTTTTAAACAATCATCGGAACGTGATTCAAGCTCAGTAATTTGAACCCAATGATCAAAACTTTCAAACCAGTAAACCTATGTTGTCCAAACTTTGAGCTGCCAACTTTGAACCATGGGATCGCCAACTCTATTGTGGCGACCGAAATACGAACCTCTTAGAAACCCTGAAAAAAGGTGGCGACCACCAACATTGAACCATGGGGTCGCCAACTCCATTGTGGCGATCGCCATAAGAACTTCTTGGAAGCTTCACTTTTGTGGCGACTGCCAACTCCAAACATGGCGACCGCCAACTCCAAATGGCCTGAGGTATCCCAAAACGTGCCAGTACCTCATTGGTCGATGAACTTTATAAATATCGTATCTCTAGTATGATTTTAGGAGGACAATTCTGATGTCAGAATTTTGACGGGTCAAAAGGCGATAGAGTTCTGGTACCGACACTCTGTTGGAATACTGAGAGAGAACAATCACTGACACTCATACCCCATTGAGTTCTCAACTTACCTTTACATTTCGACTGAAGCATTGCCCGAGGATTGGATTATTGATCACCACTTGAGGATTCACTTGTAATTCAGGTATTTTGTTTAGATCTTCAGCCTTTCTTTCTCTACTTTCTACCTCTTGAAGTGGTCGGGTTAATTTCAATTTTAATTTGCATGTTTCATTCATCCATTTTGTTTAGATCCTCGGCATTTCTCTTTCTACTTTCTACCTCTTGAAGTGGTCGCGTTAATTTCAATTTTAATTCGCATGTTTCATTCATCCGTGTAGTTAATTTAGTTTATCATTGAATTTACAAAATTATAAGTATGTGATCAATCAGCATGATTAGTTTACATTGATTCGATTAATTTTCACTGAAATCAAAGTAATATTAGCTATTATTTTTATTCACATCGCACACTTTCACTTTGGTTACTTTTAGGAAATTCATCAAAATAGTGTCAATATATCCGGCAATTACGATTTACAATGTCGCAGTTGCCACATTTGATGAACTCACATCCATACAGTTATAATTGTTGATATTTTTCCCGTATCTTAACATGTTCTAGTTAAATAGCAACAATTACATTTCTATGTAGTAGTTGTTACTTTCATAATTTATTTTTGTTTTAATAGCATTTCTTTTATATTTTGTCGATCATTAGCATGAAGTTCATAAAAAAGTTTGGGTAGTAGTTTAATTCTTTTTTTTAAGTAGCATATTTTATTGTTTTATTAGTAGTTAAAATGTAATCTTGGGTGTAATTAGGTAATTTTGGATCCTTTCTTTTTTTGTTTATTTTACTTAAAAATCATGATTAGGATTATTTAGGATGATTGATTAGTCGACAATATTGTATGCAATTTTAATCAAAATCTAAGAAGTTTTGAGACTATATTTGTTTTGATTTAATACCATGTCATATTTATGCTAGTTTAGGTTATTTGAAAATATTGCATACAGGTTTGCTCCATGTATTTTTTAGTTAGAAATTACATTCCAGATGATTTAGAATTTTCCTTTTGCTACTTATTTTATTTGGTGTTCTATATACATATGTTATGTATTTTTCTTACTTGATTTTGAATATTCACTATTTGCCTCCATCTTCTGTGTTTACATGTATTTGAAAATTTTAATTAAGAACCAATGATGGTTAGTAGATGCCAACTTCACGGTTGAGTGAACGAGGTGCCTAACACTTTTTCTAATTCGTACCTTAGCCCCCCGAACCCTTGTTTTCTCTGATTACCGTTTTAAAGATCAGTTGCTCATTTTGTTTTTCTTGATTTTTCACAAAAATCAAGTGGCGACTCCATTTTTCACAAAAAAAAATTTCAAAATTTGATTTTCAAGGTGTTAAAGTATTTTCTAAATATTTCTTAAATTTCCTATTTTTAAAACCAAAACCCTGAATCCCGACGCCACAACATGTTGCATACAGAATCAAACAGAAAGAACATAGAGGTTCAAGCATGATTTTTAAGCTACTAGTCTCATAAAAAGTTCACGACCATGAAAATAGAATGTTGTGGCCGTAACAAAAATAAGAAAAAGATAGAGGCCATGAAGAAAATATGTAGTGACCGCAATAATAAGGGAAAATTACTCACAGTCATGACAACATAAGGTCACGACTGTTATGTTTAGGGGATTACTGAGACATTTTTAGGTGTCCAGTGTGCCAGTGAACATGAAATCTCATAAAAAAAACATGTTGTTTTACATTTTTACAAAGAACATTAAACACAATATTTTTCATGAAAGGGGTATATACGAACATGCTTCCACGTATTTTATTTACTAACTATTACAAATCGAAGGGAACACATGCTTGACATGGATTAATCGTTCGTAAAATAACCAAAGAAAATTAATAAATGGAAACCTTAATTGTGACAACTCCCAAATGAGAGAAAGTAGGAGTTTAAGAAATGTCACAATTTTCTAAGGTTACCTAATGTAGTAGACCCCCTCAAACGTCCCCTCAGTTATGGTGGGCTAGAGTTGTATAATCATTCATACTCCAGATGTCTTCCAAACACAAGCAATGATGTGAACTCGATTCGAAAGTAGATAATATCGAAGTGTGAGTATCAAGAATATCAAGTGGGAAACGAATTCGGCAGCGTATCGATATCTCATAATGTTCATCCATGTTTCAGGAAAATGGCGCTTATTTACAGGCATTCAGGGCAACAAAGACATCCTCTAGGATGCTGACACGTGTCCAAAAAGGTGTAAAGAATGAGGCTGTATACTTAAACATCGCAGTCGTGAACTAATTGTATGACCCAAAACAGCAATGATCTTCGAAGGTCGCGATTTGTTATAAAATCATAGAAAGGTCGCGACTATGAAGAATAAAGCTCAAGGCTTGTTCTAGGATCACAAGAAGTCGCAGCCATTAAGTAAGGACACGGCCTGGGTTCAGATCATAAAAAGGTGGCGGCCATGATGATTAAGAAGGTCGCGGCTTGAAGGTTTTTAAATAGATGGGTGTTTTCTTAGGTTTTGAATCGAATTATTGGCATTACAATTGCTTAGAAGCATCCTTGAGCATAATTCCATGCTTTCGTCATTATGGAGCATTCGAGACGATTGCCAAAAATTTGGCTTGGTCAAGTTGGGATGTCTACAATGTGCACATTTCTCTGCCCGCAAAAGAGTTAACATTACCACCTTTCCCCGTAGCTCCCCCTTGAGCTTCTGCCTCTTTGCTTTCCATGATGCGTGGGGCACTCAGTATGGGCTGTGTTCGATGGACCCATCATTCAACCAAGGTCATTAGATGCAGGTCTCATTTCCCCTGTCCATTAGGATTGTTGGCAATCTCCTTGGTTTCTCCTTCAAGGTATAAACGGCTCAGTTTCTATCTTCGGGCCTCATCCATCTGGTGATCATCAAGGCTCTATTACCGAGGTGCTTTGACGCTCGAATGCGTTATCAGTTAGTGATCTATGGTCTCAAATCACACTTCTCCCCCATTGTTCGGGGTTCTCAATGTGATCTTTCCTTCTAAGGGGTTTGTCATTCGACTGACGTCGCTAGGCATAAAGCTCAGTCATTCGACCACTAAGGCCGATAGGAGTTCTTCTACCCTCTTTCCCAAGATGCGCATAGTTCAGTCTCTATTCTTACCTCTGGCTCTATTTTGGCAGCCATATGCCATTCAATCCGCCGCCCTTTTGTCACGTGTAAGACGCTAATCAAATGACTTTCAACGTGAATGGAGTGCGAAGCATTTCTCCGACGTCCCTTCGCTCATCCAACACCGCAACTGTCCAAACCCATTGTTTTAGTTCCCCCAGGTGCTTCAGTATAAAAGTTTGATTCGAAGAGATGGGAACGTTATTTGCCTTTTACTGCTTTCCCTCTATATGAGTGTCCATACGCTCTGCTTATTTCTCTTTCCTCACTGCTGCAAACTTTTTTTCCTTACAAAAATGTACTCCCATCTAGCCAATTTTCCTTCTAGTCTGGAGAGATTCAGGGGCCAGTACAAGGTCCCTCCATTTTCCTAACTACTCTTACTTCCTGGACTTAGTGGTGCTGGAGCTTTTTTTTGTTGTACTTTTTTCGTTGTACTTTCTCTGCTACAACGAAGCATGCGGTGTTTATTGCCTCTACCCTTGGAGTCCAAAATAGGTGTTGATCCATGGCATCTCTGATCTTGACACGGCCTGCCCCAGAGTTTGTTCTTGTCTATTGGTTTCGAGTTTGGTGACTCGGACGAGGGCCTCCCGCTTCCCCAAAAGGAGGGGCAGCCTAGTGAGCAGTCCTACATTTTGCATTTGTTTGCTTTCTAACATTGGTTTCGAATTGTTCCTGACACTTCATGTGCTTCACCCCCTTATTGTTGTAGATCTCGCTATCGTCCATAACCTTCACAAGAAGGCCGACCTGGATGCAATTGATGCAGCGTTCTGGATGTTGGAGACAAAATTGCCAAGATCATTATTTTTGTAAATAATTTTCGGTAAAAATTAACTAGAGGGGCAAAAGTCGAAACGGGATCCAGATAAAACTTTTGACGATGAAAGACAAAAAAAAATCCGTACAACCAAAGTTAATTTAGAAAAATATATTTTGTCGATCGATTCTTTAACTAAAATTTGATTCCGAGTTGAAACTTCTGCCAGATCTTCTACCGTATTCCCTTATGCGATCCTCGAACGTAGTGTGGGCTACGGACTATCGAGAACTCGTACTGACAGAATTCAAATATCTTTTGTTTTGAAAGACAAAATATGATATCATCAATGAATAAAACTGGTTCAGCCTACCCGCATGTATATAGGGCTACAACAAGGACCTAGTGAGTAATTATGAGTAAGACTTCCAGTGGAACACATATACCTACCAGCAGTTTCTGCAATTATAAAAAGACGCAGCGGTTTCTGTAATTTTTATAAAATATTGAATTACAGTTCACATCACTAAAAAATTATAACTGCGCTCTACCTATAATCTCAAGACCTTCTTGCGTTGAACTTTTGTTATTAAATGCTTATTATTTCTTTCCACATTAAGATTTTCGATATTTGTCAATTAAATTTAATTACTAACAATTTAATTTAATCGGCATCTTAAAATTTCTTAATCTCTTTCGCTTAATTTATTTGACCGCCTGATAATCAAATTCACCTACAGGGTTTGGCCTGATCAAAACTTATAAGATTTCTTAAGGGGGTATTGTCAATCCCGATCCTTCGGGACGTAAATTTTGTCAATAATTAATAACCACCATATAAATAATACCACTATCCAACTCACCGGGTATATAGACCCATATAAGATCGCACCCTCTAATGAATCAAAAAAACGAATATTAAATATATGCAAATTAATAATTATTTCAAGATTAAGAGGATAAGCACTATTTATAATAACCTTATAGTGTGAATTAATTTATATAGCCAGTATAAAATTAATTACCCCAAATATCTCGTTCAATACACACAAAGTGTACTAGCACAGAGAATCGAAACAATAGACGACGCTATTATCTGTTCCCCGTAACCAAGACATGCCTACTAAAACTATGTGCTACAGTCGTACCGATGGTATGTCCATTTTTATCTAAACTGTTAACATAAAACTTATATTCTGCGAAAATTTAAAATTTGATCTTCTGTGTGCAAACCGTACTCTACACACCAGATTAAATACTATACAAAATATCGAATATCGATACATAACATTAAAAATGATACACATACATTGCTTATACAAATTCTCATAAAATAAAAAATTAATAAAATTAAATACTAAAAATATAGTTTTCAGTATACCAATCCTAACAATCTCCCACTTATACTCAAAATTATGTTGCCATAGATCTGACTCCCATATCATCTACATAACTATCAAAAGTCTTAATCGGTAAGTTATTTGTAAAGGATCTGCAAGGTTGTCTCCTAATATAAGCTCTATGTCTGATTGAAAATCTGAGTCTATGTACCCCAAAGGTACTAGACTGTCTGCCTGGTAAACTAATATATAATTCTTAGTCCTTTTCAGGTACTTAATTATATTCTTTACCGCAGTCCAATACTCATGTCCTAGATTAGAATGATATATGCTAACCATGCCAATGACAAAGCAGATGTCGGGTCTAGTGCAAAGCATAGCATACCTGAGGCTTCCTACTGTCGAAACATAAGGAACCGTCTTCATCTTCTTTACCTCATCAAGTGTCTTAAAACACTGATCCTTGGATGGAGTGATTTCATGCCTAAAAGGAGGAAGCCCTTTATGGGAATCCTGCATGCTAAAACGAGCAAGGATATCATTGATATATTTTGCTTGTGATAAGCTCAACATCCTTTGTTTCTGATATCATATAAGCTTTATCCCAAGGATGTGACTGGCTTCTCCCAAGTCCTTCATATCGAACTGCCCAGATAACCATACCTTAACCATAGATAATGCCCCCACATCATTTTTAATGAGCAATATATCATCTATATAAAGCACTAAGAAGATCACCATGCTTCCGTCACGCTTCTTGTACACATAGGACTCATTCGGACTTTGATTAAAATCATAAGACTTTATAACTTGATCAAATTGAGTGTTTCAAGACCTCGATGTCTGCTTAAGTTCATAAATGAATCTCTTAAACTTGCACAACATGTGCTCCTGGCCCTTTACAATGAATTCGTCTGGTTGTATTATATAGATGCACTCGTCAAAATTTTCATTAAGAAAAGCTGTCTTGACGACCATTTGTCAGATTTTGTAATCGAAATGTGCGGCAATGGATAAGAGAATCCAGATAGACTTAAGCATGGTTACCGGTGAAAAGATTTCCTTATAATCGATCATTTTTTCTGAGTGAACCCTTTAGCAATAAGCCTAGCTTTGAACGTTTTAATCTTTCCATCTACTCCTCTCTTCCTCTTGTAGATCTACTTGCATCTAATGAGTTTTATCCCTTCAGGTGGTTCTACAACTTTCCAGACCTGAATGGAATACATAGATTCCATCTCTAAATTCATAACCATTTGTCAAAGATCTGTATCTTCGTCTTTAGTACTTTATTGTAGTTATAGGGCTCGGTATCTAGTTCTATTGAGATCTCGTCAAACGACTCTCTTAAGAACATATACTGATTAGGATGATGAACAATCATCCCACTACGACGAGGCACTATCTGTGTCTGTGTACTAGCAGTAACAGACTGTGCATAATCTGAACCATGTACATCAGCAACTTGTTCGTGATTTGCACCTGTCCCGATAATCTTCACATTACGACGAGGTAATAGAATATCAGTTACTTGTGATTCCTCTTCTGTTCTACTGGTATTTTCTCTCAGTTCTTCTAAAATAATTTTGCTATTGTGCCTATCCTCTTCCAAGAATCGGGCATTGGTGCTAACAATAACTTTTTGATCCTTAGAGTTATAAAATAAACTACCCTTCGTTCCCTTGGGATACCCCAAAACAAATCGGGTAAACTTGAATAACTCATCATAGATCTTACCATCTCCATAAGAGTCATATTCCTTCTTTCTACTACACCATTCTGCTGTGAAGTGCCAGGTGCAGTCAACTGGGATGTAATCCCCTATGATGACAAGTAGTCCTTAAACTCTCCAAAGAGCTATTCTCCACCACGGTCGAATCGTAGTAATTTGATACTTTTATCCAGACGCTTCTCCGCCTCTACCTCCGCCTTCGCCTTGAATTCTTTGAATTTCTCAAAGCATTCAGACTTACGGTACATCAGGTAAATGTATCCATACCTTGAG
>JAOTRH010000010.1:7973038-8030051 GCA_034768845.1 Heliamphora exappendiculata | reverse complement strand
GAATGGATTTGAACTGTTTGTCCAATATATTCCGTACAACAGTTCAAATCCATTCCTAAACCAATGTGTCAATGAATGCACAGCTATGTGAGTGTTTTTCACTACAAATTTGGGTATATGGACAGATCAAAATTAAGATTTTTGCTCAATTTGGTTAGGAGATATTTCATAAAGGATTTCCCATATTAGATATTAAGGTTAGCTTGTTATGTGAAATTTATGTTGATGATGATAATAATCATCTTCATAATAATCATCTTAAATTATTATTGCTACTATGCTTAGGTTGTCTATTGTGGGTGAACTGAGAATGCATCAAAGCCTTTTGACTTTTGCATGCGATTTGGTGCTTTCTGTTAGTGTCTATGGCAGACTTAGAGAGGGTAATCAACATTATTTTAATAGGAGATAGAGTGAATTGTTATTGAGGCACATGGAGAAATTTTTTCTTTTGTTTTCACTTTTTTTTTACTGTGTCCAATGTGTTGACTTTATGCTTTATATGCAATAGGGATACATCTGAGGCATCTAGAGTCTTTGATGTTTTGGCAGATATTTTGGAGCACATCTTTTTAGATTTGCATAACATCCAGAAGAACTTACATTTTTGGCAATCTAGAGCAGAGGTATGTAAGCAAGGTTCTTTCAGTGGGGGAATGACTTTTCCATTGGGAGTATAATAAATTTTGTAGTGGATGTTTTTCTAGAATAAAATCTCAGAATTTAACTTTAGTTGTTTTGTTCATTAAATCTCAGGGATCGAATGCTCGGAAGCTATACTTTTTGATTTTTGAGAGAGGGCCATGGGCATTTATTGACGGAACTGTTCGACTGATACGTGAATGTGTTGTTGAGGGTTCTGGCATGAAAAATCTCTGCCATTCTGCGTCTGCTCATATATCTGAGAGGATAACTATCTTAAGTAGCTTAAGATATTATCTGGCCACATTTCTGGCACAGGTTTACTTATAATTGTTGTTGATTTTATGCCCTATAGTTAAATATTTTCTGCAATGGTATTTCATTGATGATCATGATATCTTTGTTTTGCCTTTTGTTGTTTTTTCATGAGGGTTTGTATTCCGTTTGATCATTAAGAATTCCACTTTCCTTTTCGTCTTTACATACTGATCACTCACTATCATTATAGTTGTGGATTTGACATGAGTTGGAGAGATATGTTACTAGACATTTTAGAATGACTTCAAACTTCCTAATCACCTTCTCTTCTGTTTCTTACCGCATTTCTTTTGGTATTGGTTTGTGGAATGTGCTTTATCTGCAAATGATAAAGCAATCTCAAAAATATAATTGGGTTGGATAAATGTCTTATGACTGTTGGATGGCCATGAGCCTACAAGCCTTTTTTTTTGTTTTTTTTTTGGTTGGGTTGGGTGGGCGTGTTGTTGGCCTGCAAATGGGTTCATAGGATGTGAACATAGAAACTCAAGGCCTTAGACTCTCATGCTGGGGTATGTGAAGCACCCTGACTGTATACATCAGTCTTCAATATCAAGACATGGTTAAATTCAGTTGCAAATACACAGATGGAGTAATTGTGTGAACACCATATGTCATGCCCTCAAAACCAAAGAATTTCTACAAGAAGAAACCTTCAAACAAACTTTCATAAAGAATATGGCCTTACGGCCTTACAACCCTTTAAATATAATTACAACACAAGGTCATACATAAACTCAAAACTGGGAAGGTAAAACAGCACCTCTGCCCTTGCCACTAAACCATCGAATCGCCTCCGATACCTGAAACAGGTGTTAAACAAATACTGTTAGCCAAGACTCAATAGGATATGACTACACAAGAATAGATGCAAGATATGTAAAAAGGAAAAAAATTAAGCCATCATGATGATACTTAAGAAATTTTCCAACCAACTATCGAAAACTCTTAAGAATACATTTTCCTTGTGGTTTGCCATGACCAAAAACAAACTTTCACTATTTACCGATTCCTAACGTGTTCCACCGCTCATTCTACCATAAACTTACTAAACACCATAGTCATAGACCAAGATCTCATACAAACAAGGACGCCACACGGTTATTCTTGCCATAAAGGTTAATTCCAATTTAGAACTCAATATGCCACTTGGGCTAACCCGTCACACAGGTTACATATGCCATATAGGCTAGCCAAAAGAAAGTATCACATTGTTAAATAATTTCACATTTTTAACATTGTCACATGGGCTAATCAACTATCTATTTCACATGGTTAACGTTGCCACACAGGCGAAATGTGCCACACAGGCTCATATGCCACATCAGCTAATTAAGCAACTATTCACATGGTTAACACTGCTACAAAGGCTAAATATGCCACATAGGCTCACATGCCACACATGCTAAATAGATAACCATTTCGCGTGGTTGACAATGCCACATAGGCTACACATGCCACATATGCTAAATAGATAACCATTTTATATGATTAATAATGCCACACGGGTTACACATGCCACACAAGCTCACATGTCACACAGGCTAAATAGATAACCATTTCACATGGTTAATAATGCCACACAGGCTACACATTTCATAGATATACACTCATCTACCCGAATCCAAACCACATCATTCATTGTTATGCAGACATTCTATACAAAGGTATGGGAGGTAGAGAAGGATTCAAGAACAAGGAAAAATGTACCAACAAGACAAGGTCAAGGTTAAAAGTCAACAAAATCAATGTGGATGCCCAAAGGTCAAAACGACATCACTCTGGTCACGACTTGGGGCCCCAAAGATCCGGCACCATGAGGTCCAAAAGTGGTAACTCACACAAGTATTTCAAAGTATGAGGAATATAAGAAAAAAGGTCCAACGTTAATAAAAATAATATTCTCAATGAAGTTCGGTAAAAAACATGCGAAAAAACGGTCAATGAAAACAAGCATACCTTTACTATTTTTTTCTACAAAAAGAATTTTGATACGAGATTAGAACCATTGGAAAAAAACTTCTGGGGCTTCAACTTGAGCACAAGAATGACCCAATTTGGAGTTCGTATGGTAAAGATACACTGATTTAAAAAATATATTTTTAACCAACGAAAAAGACCGCTCGAGCGGTTAGTTGAGTGGTCTGGCCTGTATCAAGAAGCCGAGACCAACCCAGGACCGCCCGATAGACCGCTCGAGCGGTCCTTCGAGTTGTCCTGCACCAAAATTGATTTTTTTACTAGATTTTGAAGCCAACACCTATCCAAATTCATTTTCATGCAAAGAGAAAGTACTAGAGCATTGGAAAAATATAGGATTTGATAGGAAAAAAACCTAAAACCTTCAAGTACAAGGATTTAACATAAACATTTATCAAACTTAATGATTTCAGGATGATAATTAGGATTCCAAATGACCAACATCTAATGAACATTTCAAGTCCCCAACAAGGATTTCATAAAACCAATTACCCATCACACTCCTCATACTAATCAAAAGAATCAATTGAAGGATTTCATCAAGGGATTTAGAAGCTCAAACAATTAACCTGGTTAAGTTAAGACTTTCAACACGTATCCCCATACGTCAACCCGATTAACTCAAATAATCTATTAATTTCTCATTTTAACTCAAGCATAAGTTAAACCCAAGCCTCATTCTTCTATCCATAGCTAGGACTTTCAAAATTTAAAACAAGATTCAACACGAATCAACCCCCGACTCCGGATAACTTATCCGTTTTCACAAATCACTAAGTATTTTCTTTCAATTACCAATCTTCAAGATTTTAAGAACTAGGGTTTCAAGAAAATGAGGGGTTTTATGTTATTTTTCATCAATAAATGAAATTAATTACATATCCGAGCTATCTATTCAAGATTAGTCGAGATTCTACCTTTTGGGTTAAAAACCCGAAACTTTAACTCAGCCCGACATTCGTGAGAGCATCCGAACTCGCCAAATCAAAATTTTACTCGGTTGGAAACGTTGTCCTCGTCGAGTAGATCAATTCTCCGTCTCTAAGGTAACGCCGGAATCCAAGCTGAAAGCAACAAAAATGAAGAGAGAAGGCCTAGGTTTATTTAATTCTCCATGGGTGGAGCTTTAGAGAAAGAGAGATATACGTGAAAGTAAGAGAGATATGAGGGAAGGGGATATCTTCCAAGAGAAGATTCGTGGGTGGGGCCCACTCCCCACTCACACACAACCCAAGGCCAATTCTCAAAACTTTTATTAAATCTTGTGATGTATTTCTTAACCCACATACATGCATCAATAGTATCAAAATTAATATTTTTAAGTTTTCATCAACGCAAAATTAATTTCCTGAAAATTAGTGAATTTTAAAATTATCCCCGATTTAAAATTTATGGGTCTCTACGTACACCGACGGATCCACCCAAAACTCAAACGAAAGTTACCAGGCCCACTGGCCCCTACCCATATGATAATCTACATATGTTTAGTAATTTATAATTAACCAAAGTTAATTAATACACACATCATATTATTTATTAAATTAAAAAGGAACCGGGTCTCACACCATAGACCGAGTCATTGCTAGAAGTATATATGAATCTATTGATTCTGTTTGAATAAATCAAACTATTTCCCTTGTTTGAATCTGAAATTTGGATAAGAAATATCCATTATTTCATTTTAACCTAATTGTTAATAAGTTTTGCTACTAGAATGACTGCTTTTTTGCAATAGTACGGCACATCTCTTGGTGGAGTTGTATGTTTCCTGGCAACCGAAGCCAGTCTTATGGTATTTGCATTTTGTTCAAGATACTTGTATAATCTATTAAAAAAGCCCATTTGATTTTCAAAATTGCATCTAAGCTTATAAAAAAATTGTCTATGCAACCGGGGTTCTAAATATTGGAGTTACGTAAAGTAATGGGATTTTAGATCTCCGATACCGATGTTTATTAGGCCGATATTATCCGATATTGGTCGGCCGTGTCACTGATCTTGATATGTATTATAATATTGCCGTTTAGAACCCTACCTGCAACTTAATGTTGCTATATGATTTCATGTTCTTTTTAAACATATTGAGTTCAACCTTATTAAATGACTTGGTTGCCATAGTTTTTTTTTTTCCTGATCCGCAACAAAGAAATATTATTAATAAAAAGTATAGAAAAAATACATAAAAGTGTTCGTAAAAATAGTTTTGAATGGAAAAAACTTCAATTTTTTTGGGTTATCTTCAAGCCAATTTTAAAGTGGAGCCCATACACCAGTTAAGATGGGTCGGGGTGATGTTGTATTCACCACCGCGAGTACATTAAGAATATGTATTCGGTTGATCAAAATTATTGAGTATTGAATGAGAAAATGATTTTCAAAGTTATATAGTTGAATATGAAAATTTGAAGGTAACATCTATTATCCCACATTTGAAGTTTAAGGAAAACTTGGTGGGCATATATAAGGCAACCTTGGACTAAGATGAGGGTTTTATGGGGACACTCAGTTTTGTGGATGGGAGAGGACCTATCTAATTGTGAGCTTGGGTTGGGGCTGAACCCAACCACGCGTGCGGCGCCACTGCTCGGGTCAGCCTGGGCCTGGATCTGAGCTTGGGCTTGGGCTGGCGGGCCCTCGAAGAAGATCTTATCTTTTTGTCAAAAAATTATTTTATTAAAAAATATTTATAATAAATTTGAATTTATTTAAAATAATTTTAAAAAAAAATAAAATTCAATTAGTCCGTTGGGGTCCATTGTTACAGTTAAAAGTTTGAACCGAATTGGTTCTTTCCAAACAGGTGCGCCTGCCTGCAAATTACAGACTGACTCGATTGGCACCAATTCGGATCTGTCCGAACAGGTGCTTCTTCAATTATAAATAAACCTTCTTGGGGTCTTTCCAAACTCACTCACTTCTTCCTTCAGTTCTCTGCATTTTCTGCATTCGGTAGTCAGAGAGAGAGAGAGAGAGAGAGAGTCAAGCAACTATTTGGTTTGCCGAGCAAGTAGATTGTAGTGCTTCTTCTGCGAGCGAGGGACTAAATAATCCTGGGAGGCAAACGTCTGAACCCGTAAGCACCAGAGCGAGGGGCGAATATGCTTTAACGACCAAGTGTGATACACTTTGCCTTAGTCTGCTTTTTCGCTACTGTTTTTATTCTGAAGTTACTGTAAGTTTTTGTTTTTTGTTCATACTTTTATTTTCCTCATCTTTCATAGAATCGATTTTTATTTTTCCTTGTTTTTCTCGCCTCTCCAAATTATTTTTTATGTTTTCTGTCTAATTTTGTAAATGAAGTACAACGTTGTTGTTCTTGGATCAACAAAAAGTACCAAGGGCGATAGTAGGTCCACCTGAACAAAGGGAGTAAAAAGAAAAAAGGAAAAAAGACTAGGAAATTATTAATAGTACATGGCGGATATAACCCCCCAATCTCCCCTAATTAAGGAACAATAGAATCCCCTTAAAGGACGGAGACATTTAAACCCAAAAGAAGCAATGTAATAGATTTTGTCCAATTGTTTTTGAACAAGTTGAATATTGGATCCATTTGCTTACATTGGCATTTGGCCATGTAGGGCCTAATTACATGGAAGGCCCATTTTTGGTTGCTTACGTAATATAAAGATGATTATAAAGTTTACTTTCTTATCTTATCTGTTCCCATGAGAAAGCCTTACTCTATTGGCAATATGGATGTACAAGCGTGCCCTGTTTTCGAAACATTCAGGGCTACTGCTTTTTCGTGTGACATTAAAAATTCGCTCTTAGTTAATGGCACCTGGGCTTCTTTTCCGACCAAGTATATTTGTGTTAGTCATGTCCATATGTACCTTTTCTTCTAAATAACATATGCATCAGAAACGTTACTTTACTGAATGGTTTTATGACAAGTAATTCTTTTGACTGTCTGGGGGATATGAATACTTGAATAGTGCTATGGCAATTTTGACTTCTGTAACCATCTAGATAAAAGGGTATAAAATGCACTGGGGTAATAGGGTGTCGTGTACTTACATAGTTCATGTTGACTATATTCATGGTCTACCAATCTTGCAGCTCATCGAAGTTTACCAATATCTTAGCTACTTGGCATGTTGGGGTTTAAATTCATGACCTTGGTAACAATGAGCTGTATGCCTTGACTGCAAACCTATAGTCTCTTTCTTTCACAAATGCATAACTTATAGACATAATAGATACAATGCACTATTCAACCTAGCTGTATAGTGGTGACTACATATGCTTTACCTTATACATCTTTTATCTTTTGTACTTTGAGATAAAATAGTTGAATCTGGGCTAATAATTTTTTGCGGTTCATACAGGTTTACAAAGAGGTTGACCGATTCAGGGAGGAATTAGTTAAGAATCCTGAGAAGTCATTACCTACACTATTGGTCACTATTAATGGCTTATTCTCAAAATTGGAGGCTTCAATTGGCCATTTTCATACTACGCATCAGGTTCAGTTTCTAAATTATGGCGACGTTAAGTACTGTAGTTACAATTTTCTTTTCTTCCCCCCCTCCCTTTTACTCTCAATTTTATTCATCCAATAAGCAGGACATAAAAAAATGTGCCGCTACTTTTGTTAATTTATGCTTTATCCAATTATCAATTTCTTTTTGCACGATGATTGTGCAGATTGATTCTTCTGTTGATGGAAGCTATTCATTCCCTCTGATGTTTGATGAACTTCCAGAAGTGAACCAGGAAGGATCTCAATGGACAGATTGTGAGATTAGAGATGCTATCAACTTAATTTATGAAAATCTACACAAGCTGGACTCCTACTTGAGTGTCCTTGTAAGAATGTCTATATTCTTACTTGTGCTTTCTGTCACCTCCCCCCCCCCCCCCCCCCCTCAAAATGGTGTGGTTGTGTTTTATTACTAAGAATTGATCCTATGTGAAATGTTTTTTGAATGAACTTTAATATCCAGGAGTAGAGCTGGTATTCTGGGAAGTATAATTTCCCAAAGTTGTACTCACTGATTTGTCACGATCCTATGTCATCCAACATATGCCAAATTAAGGCTTGGGCCTTAGAATCCTCCACTCCATGCCTTTAATACACTTTGATGGGTGCATTGATTAGATTCGGTTACTATTTCAACCATAATTTCTCTTAGACAACTCAAAACTCCATTTCAAAATTTGAGCCTTAATGTAAATACATAGAGCTCCAATACACTTAAATCTTATATTTAAATACAATGAAAAAGGTCAGAAAAATTGCCCCGCAAAGTTCCACGATAAGTAATTAATGATTTCTATCACGGTGCTCTATAGATTAGGGCTTTTCTTCAAAATTTTCTTCATTTCCTTATCAAATTTCATCATAATTTTATCATGACATGCTCTTAGAAAGGTGTTTTTTATGAAGTTTGAAAAGAATAGGTTGAGATGAAGTTTCTTGCCTTAATTTTTTGTCGCTAGCAATCCTCCTTTGTTTTTCTTCTCCTTTTCTCTTTTTTCTCTTATTCACTTTTTATCTTCTTCTCTTTGTATTATATTTTCTTAGAGGCTTCAGATCTATAATGAGGGCTACTTGCTTGCATATAACCCTTTTTGTATTTGTGAAAATTATCTATACAGATTTATATCTAACTTGACACATGATCATCCATGGGTAATGGCCCCAACTAAGAAGTGTCACAAGATAAAATGTGATTGGTTTGGTTTTTGCTGTATTCAACTAAAAGAGCATTCAAAATCCTAACTAGTTGTTTGGCCTTCTGATCATTCGAAGGATATTTGGTAAACGAGCATGCCAAAAAAGATTGTAAGATCTTTTCAGATATAATCTGAGGGCCAAAATGACCAGGTGAATGTGACGAAGGTTCTTATGCTATAATGAAGAGGACCTTTTCTTTTAATGTTAAATTTGAGTGCAAAAACAAAATTTCTTAGGAAGAACAAATGTTAACCAATTGATTGGAAAGGAGAAGAAGAAGGAAAAATAATTAAGAATAGTTACACTATTAAAAAGTGCCTTACACTCCTGCTACTGTTACCTCTGCTCCTACATACAAAGGCCACAAATTACTCTTAAGTCCTACGATAATACAAGAACATAAAATTTGAAGTTTAATATTGGTTTTTGTGTGTCCTTTTCCCTGGCTTTTGCTTCTATTTATAAATAAATTCGAGGGTTACGACTCAAATATGCTAAAATCCTGTCACTTTTCCAACTGTTGTTAACTACCTTGGTAGTGGCCATCTTCTTATCTCTTTAGCTGCCCCATCCTTCCTGATTTACCTCCTCTGACTTTTGGCCAGTTGAATCTTCTAACTTTCTTATGTTTCCTGTTATACTCTTCTGAAGAAGTGCTTTCCCATGTGCGAAAACACCTATTTCCCTGCTCATGTAGTGCCATCACCTCTTGATTGTTTGTTAACTTTTCCATTGGTTTGAATTTGACCCACATGCCAAAGCCCATTAGCCCTGAACTGAGTCCACAAAACTGATTTCTTAGGATTGGTACATTTGGCAATGTTTGCTTGGTGCTGAAATTATAAGTCCCAACATTCCACTTGCATGTATTTGCTTCCGAATAAATTGAATTAATGAAAGCGGAAATTTGAACCCACTTCTTCCGCGCCAATTGTTAGGTTTTATTCGAACACTTTGCTTTGCTTAGAATGCCTAAGATAGACTTTTTGTTAATTTCCTCCCCTCCTACGATTTTCCTCAACTCTACAATCATGGCTTCCAAAGTTTCCATTATCACCTTTGATTGCCCTCCTATGGCCCTCTGCAAGGCTATTGACAAAGAGGTTGCTGCGTACGAGGGCTGCATCCAGTCTTATTAACGGAGTGTTCATCCCATGTGATGGATTTGCCTTGAGAGACAACAAGCGCCTGGGACGAGCTTTCAGCGAAGTTCCCCATAGCTTCACACCTCTCTACCTTCGTATGGAGTATCATAGACTCTTGTATGAGAAAACCCTTAATTGGAAGGGTTGGATTGGCACAAATCCTCTCCATTCTTGGCCTATCATCACTTTCAAATGGTTATTGGGTGAAAAGAGTATTGAACGCTTTAAGAAATTAGAGATGGACCTAAAGATATGGGGGCTTCTGGAATTTGCTATACTTTGCCAACGTGGTATTCCTATGAACCTTTCCTTGTCCCTATTGCACTTTGTAGGGATTCTAATAGAAGTCCTTCTATCTCGTTGTGAGTCTGTGACTATGAGTTTGAATAAATAAACAAAGCAAGTGCAATTATAAGATTCATTTTCGATCTGTAGGGGTTGCTGCATTCTATTTCTGGGATGGGGGTTCAACGCACTTTTCATGGATTCTTTGTACTTTGCTATAATCAAAGTTTTGCATTAAATACTAATGTGGAGGTGTCCAAGCCGGCCAATCCCCTGGTGCCCCCTTAGATCCACTCATTCATCAAACCATTCTTTTGTGCACCGTAGCTTAGGATTCATGCTATTGCTTACTTCCCCGCCCCACCACCCCAGAAGGACCATACCTTTAATTTCTTTCAATTTCCCTTTGGGATGATGGCCCCATTTTGCTTGATACTTGCCACGTCACTGGCCTCTTCTTTGCTTGGCATATCCCCTTTTCTTTTAAGAGATGTTAAGGTAATTGTTGACCCATTACCTTCTCTCCTTCATTGGTTTCAATTCCATAGTGATCAATACAAGTCATGGACTCATTAGACAATATTAATGACAATTTCTATCACGCTAAATAGGATGTGGAGAACCTTTGTGATCTTTTTCAAGAATTCGTGGCTCAAGAACCTTTGAATCCTGTCATCAAAAGTCCATCCTCAACGTGCATGGTTGAACTGAGGGATAAAGCCAATAATATGACTTTAAAGTTTTGAGCCCCAGAAGAACAAAAAGTTGCAAATTCAACATGTTGAGGAGAGACTAAAATGAGGACAAGAATTTTTCGAAGGGATAAGTTGCATCTAACTCGTTATTTTATCTTTTCCTCATTTCTATCAACTTGTAAAATGAGGTTTGTAAAGTTCCAAAATTTTTAATGAAATCTTTATGCTCCTTATTTCTACTGGTCTTTTTACCTCAACTAGTGTCAAAACCCGTGGGTGTTTGCTCGGTTCATTTGCTTGGGCACATTATGTATGCTTACACATTAGAGTCATAAATATTATGAATTTAAGAAAAATTATCACAAATACAAAAGTTATAACTATATCAATATTACAACCATTATTTATTTATAGTTTCACAAAGAAATTCACACTATTTACAAATAAATAAATTATGATTACACGTTATAATAATGAAAATATTTTACAACATAAAAATAAGGGTTGTGTTTGTGAATAATTTATAGAAGTAATTTTTTTTATAAATACTTTGTTTGGAATAATGACTTGTGTGTTTATTTTATGTTATTAATTGTTTTTTGTTGAGTTTTCAATGGTTTAGTCCAATTATTATAACTTTTCATTATTTTCGTCGAGATGGGTCAAAAATTTATTTTTTATATAATATCTCAAAAACTGAATAAAGGACAACTTATTTTTATTTTATTTATTTTTAGTAATTTTTAATTATTTAGTAAAATTATTATATGATATTATTTTTTGACTTTCTTGTCGTGTGGTTAAATTCTTATATTTTCTAATTTATAGCCCAAAAATAATTTAGGTCGAAATATATAAAAAGTTTGAAAGAAGCGAAACTAAGCCAAAAGGCACAAGATTAAGTAGATAGAGCTAAGTTCTCATCGTTCTATATTTTCTTTTAAAAAATGTGTGGATTAAAAAGTCAAAAACATTCAACGTAAAAGTAAAATATATTGAGGGCACAAACGACTTAAAATGTCAAAATAGAACCCATCCTATAAACACTAAAAAAGTCAAAAAAGAAAAGAAATATGGAGAAATAAATTTTGTAGGTTAGGCTAAAAGGACTGAAGTGGTAGAATTGCATCTGTATTTGATGCGATTGTGTGGTGGTCAAGAATCACCGAAACATGATTTTTATTAGCAAATGTTGTCTAAACTAACCCAACTAAAAAACAAAAATATAAGAATACTTGGAGGGCAAATAAGGAATTTAATGACAAAAAGTAACCGGCGGAATGAACAGCAAGAATCAAACTTTTTTCAAATGGATTTTGAAAATTTAAAAATTAAAAAAAAAATTAAAATAGAACTCATTGTATTAAAAAGAAAAAAATGGAGGGAGCCAAAAAAGGAATTAAAAAAAAGTGGTCTATTACGTGAATAGTGAAGGAGGAGACTCATTCTTATGTTATAGTGTGTGGATATGTTGTTCTTAACGACCCACTTTACAATCACCGGTGGCATCTCATGCCAAAGTGATATCATGTGACCACACAACTTTATTTTCTCACCTAATTTTTTACTCTCACCTGCCCTTCCACCTATTTGTACTGTGGTTTTTAAGTTTCTCGCCTATAAAATGAGGAGCAATCCCACGCTTCCATATGCAAAATCTTTCATGGCCAAGTATGGGTAGAAAGAGAAAGAAAGGAGGGTTCGCATTTCTCTTCTTTGTGTGCCAATGGAGCCTTATTCCTCTTCTAATGGTACGAATGGAGTTGGAAATAAGCTTGCGAGATGCTAGTAACAGGCAAGGGGCCTGCTTTCATGGTCAAAATGGCCAACCGTCTTCTCTATTTGGTCCTCCTCTCATGGGCTTGACCTTTCATTTGACATATATGAACAAGTACATCTTCTGCAAGACTTCAATTCAAAGTCTTGGTGCTACCAGAGCTACCTAGATGTTGAGAAGCATGGTTTTCTTTTCCACTGCTAACTTCATTTGTACTCTAGCTAAATTCATGTAATTCTATGATAAATTGTTATTTTTGTCCTATGTTTTGTGATTTGTCTGGATTGTTTCGCAAATGGTTGGAAAATAAGGTTTTAAGTACTTTCCATTGATTTTCCTTAGGTGCGCATAACACTCATATTCTTGAGATGGTAGGCCCCTCCCTTTAATTCCCTATGGATCACATATGGCCCCTCCCAATTTGGAAACTATTTTCCAAACTTTAGGTCTTTTGAACCTGCTGGTAAGATCATCTTCATTACTAGTTGGCATTCATCAAATGTCTTGCACTTCACTTTTCTGTTATAGCATTGTAGGCACCCCATTTTGACACCGAACATAAGTTCTAAATGAAAGCGTTTTGCAGTACCATGCATGGGTATTGTTCACAACAGCATTTTGGGCTTCTTTTTACTTCAACAAACAAGGGTTTAGGTTTTTTTGCTTGGCGCTACCTTTCTTAAATATAATTTATCAAATGATTGAAAAGAAAAGTGATTTTGGTTTGCAAGGCAAGGGTTTTGTTAGAAGTGTTTTTAATTTATCGTTTACCCTATTGTTTACGTTTATTCTACAAGGGTATTATTGTAAATGTCTTTGGCACAATGATATTGTAAATACATATTGTAAATAAATTGTTCTACAAGGGTATCTTTCTTTGACAAGGGTATTACTGCAAAGCTAGGTTAATCTCCTTCGACTCTTCTCCATTCTTCTCTATTTCTCTTCTTCTTTTCTTCTTCTCCATTTTTCTTTTCCTTTTCTTCTTCATCTCCTAAACCGTGAATTTGTATTTTATGACTCAACTTGGTATCAGACTATCTGAGCAATTCGACCCAACCCTCCATTTTTCTTTTCCTTTCAATCAAGTGTTTTGTTCCAAAAATACTCAAAAAAACAGCAAGCTTCACGGGTGCTTGCAAAAAACCTTTCAATCAAGTGTCTTGTTTAAAACACTAAAAAAAGGTAGTTCCCAGAACAACCCTTCTTTGGTGCACAAAACTGTCAAGAGTTTTCTCACCAAAACTCTCACAAAGAATAAGGATTTAGCCACCCTCTTACAAAATATTTTAACAATGGATAACTCTCAAGGAATGATACAATAACTCCTAACGAGCATATAAGAACAATGAAGTTCGGAGAAATTATTTTTTTAGGGCTTTGAGTGAGATTAAAACTTGAATGCTCTGATAGAATGCTTTGAATACTTGTCTTTTTGTTTAAATTTGAAGCATTTATCTCTTATATAGGTTCTCGAATGAATTATGACTGTTGGAGGTGAGTGGGATTATTAAAGAACACGAACTAGCCATTGGAATCCTGTTCACCTTGAAATTTGGACTAAAACCAGAAGATGTCGACACTTCTGCTCATGGCATTGATACTTTTTCCCGAGGAGTCGACATTGCAGCCCTTGGTATCGACACTTTTGCGTCCATGGAATTGATTCGTTGCTTTCTGGTTCAAGGCGTCGACACTTTCCTCTAGGTGTTGACACTTTGTCTTTCCTGGAGGAACTCAAAGTACACTGTTAAAAGATATCAACCCTTGTGAAAATGGTGTCAACACTTTGGCTTTAAACCTACAACAAGTTGAGTCTTAAGAGAAAATTGATTTCTCATTCAAGTGCATTATAATTTGAAACAATTCCATACCAAACCAAACCAAACCAAACCAAACTTTAATTTGAAACGATTAAACACAAAATATTATCACTTGATATCAACTTGGAGTTCTTCATTCTAAACACCATGGGAGCAAAATATATAAAAATTTTAGATGCAAAATCAATGTATTGATTTTTCCAAATAATATCAAGTATATTTAATAGAAAATTACAATTAATCAATGCACCATATATCATTATCGCATTAATGCATCCTATAAATCAATCAAAACTAAGCATAGGTCTAACAAGGTAGATTAGGGTGTATCAGTGGATTAATGTGAATTTGATTTCGTGATCAGTGGAGGTTGTGTCCCGAGGGTTTGTCAAATATTTGGTTTTTGCGATGGATTAAGGTCAACATCTTGCCAGCGTACAAACTTCTTTCAAATAATTTCAGTTTGTGGATGGAATTGGCCATGCAAATGACTTGTGTTGTTGAATTGCCTGCTGTTTGAATGCTCATCAATTATTTGGTGCCAGCATACAAACTTCTTTCAAATGATTTCAATTTGTGGGCTGAATTAGCCATGCAAATGACTTTTGTTGTTGAATTGCCTGCTCTTCTCTTAGGTTGCCAAGCACAAGAAACCAAGAAAAGTAACTCTGTACTGGATGCGTTATACATGTGGGATTGTTGGTGTCTCAGTCTGTTCAATTTGGCTCCTGAGGCATAGTAGCTTGATGGGAAGTTCTGACATTGACAACTGGATTTGTGAGGCAAAGAACACGACTATTAGCTTTTGGAATGACCATGTAGAGCGACCGGTATAATTTCTATGGAAGTGTTCTACTATTAGTAGCTTCAAATTCTAATATTTTGACTTGTTAGCTTGCATATACTCTGTTGGGATGAAGGTTTAAATTTTCAGCTGACTTCTTGTCAGAAAACTGTTATATATCCATTCACCTATTGGGAAATAGGTTTATGACAATGGAGATATTGAGTTGTCTGTTAATTTTATAGATCAGTGTGTTGAGGTTAACTTAATAGTTTAGGATAAGGTCTCATTAATCAAAACTTTTGGATTCTTCTTCTTCTTCTTCTTAACTCAATGCAATTGAATAATAATAATAATAATAATAATAGTCTTATTCTTATTCTTATTATTATTATTATTTTGAGATGACTAAAGCAACCACGTTATCATGATTTCATCCTATATGCTGTTGTTTATGTAAAATGTGTCTCAATCTCCTTGTTAACTCAATGCAATTGAACATGCATAATGTAGGCTCCCCGCAAAACCTATGGTTATAAGCTCCAGACAGCATGCAAATATAATATTACAGTTAGAAGTAGCTCTACAAACAAATATCTTGCCGAATACAAGTGTTTTCAATAGCATTGGCAAATAAACTCAGGTGGTAACATGGTTTTAAATCGCGGTGTCGGCGTACATAACGGTAACAATTGCGGTGTAACGGTATCAGAAGAATCGAGTGATACGTATTGGAAATCAGTAATCGCAATTGTGAATTTTCAAAAATCATTAGCAACGTTTAGAAACTCAATAATATATGTATTTGGACAATTTTAATATTAGTTTGTCTTTGTCATATTTCAATCTACATTATAAACATCTAAGAATGTATTTTGCTTTTCTATAATTATAAATTAATGAATCTAAAAAAAATTAGCCCCTAAAATTGAATAAAACAAAAATTAAATAATTTAGTAGTTCAAAGGAATCCCACATCGGCTGAAAATGCAAATTCAGTTATAGCTTTTCCTTATAAAAGCCAGCCAAAGTCATGACTTTTAAGTGGTTCAAGATAAGTCCCACATCGGAAAATGATGAGGAGACTCAGGTTTCCAATCATGATATATGAGGCTCGTGCTCCTTTGACGCACAGAGCTGCTTGGAAACGGTTGCGCAACATGTGCCGTTTACTATAAATGAAGTAAAAAGCTTCTTTTCCCAAGAGTCGCGAACCGTTTTGGTTCACTAGAATATCGGCTGATTTATCCGTTAAATGACAATTGAACCGGCTGTAACACTTGGGAATTTCAGTCTCACCGTTATACCGGTGAGTATCCAAATCGGAGGAAAGAATTTCCGTTATGAACCGGCCGGTTATGTAACAGACGATTTTTAAATCCCTGGGTGGTAAATAAACACAATATCCTTGAAAGCAATGAAACGGCAACAAGTTATTAGCCTCTTGCCCAACTTGCGACAAAGGGGGATCGAAAAGTGGCTGCTTTGTTAACGCTTCAAAACCCAAGCCTCCAATTATTCAAACCTTTGTTCAGTGTGGAGCTATAAGGTCAAATCTTTTTTTTGACAGAATACATCCCTCTTCTCTGCAGATCAACTCCATTTTATCCAATTCAAGAGGTTTCTTGAAGTCGACACAAGGCTTAAAACCTACTCGTAAAACTCTTACACTCCCAGACTTGCAACTTTAATGCATATGAGACATTTCAAACTCTCTCTTTTTTTTTTCTATGTACACAGAATGCATCATTAACATCTTAATAAAAAGCAGCTTTATATTCTTTTCTCTAGCATTGTAAATGAACTGTGAGCTGTGTTATATAACAACTTGGGCTTTACTAGGTATGCAGCCTCAAAATTGTTTAGTAAACCTGAGATTTAACGCATGGGTTCATTCCAAGTTTGAGCTGCCCATACTTATTTTTGGCATGTGATTTTTTACTTACATTTATGGAAAATTTTAATGTGAGGTCCGACTCCTTGATGCACACCGAGACCGTACATAGGTTAATGTAATTACTTAGGTGTCTTGTTATAGCTTGTGATTCCCTCTGAAAAGTCAGATGGAGGAACAACATAATCTTTCTTTGGTTTTGCATCATTAATATGTATTCTGATTTCTGAGTACAAGCTAAAGTTTGTTGACAATTATACATTTGCTTCCATTCACTGTCACCTCCCCCCTTCTTATTTTATCTCTTCCTCCAAGGACAATTTACACCATAAATTTTGAATAAATGTGGATGAATAACCCAATGATACGACTTGTTTCTTTACTCCATTTCTCATCAGCTTTTGTCTATAAGAGACGACCTTTTTGAGACATTCAGGAAGAGGCACAAAGGTGTAATGGAGCAAGAAGAAGTTCAGTTAACTGCCAACTCCTTACGCAGGTTGGTTAATGTGCATTGAATATTGTACATGCACATATGGTATGTTTTGTTTGGTCATTAGTCACAGATACGGGAATGATGAATCCTGTATGTTGTAAGCCACCTCCAGTTTTGTAGATGTAAATTTTTTTTATTTTTTTGTATTTTTTCCTATTTTGCAGTTTGGGTTTAGATCTATTTAATTTCATTAGTTATTTGCTTAATTTCTTTCTTAGTTTTCCTTGAAATTCATCTGATTTTTTTTACTTTGTTTTGGGTAATCTCGATAAGTACGAAGGTATGATTTTGGACAAAACCAAAAAAGTAATCTCACATAATCTCACAGGCTTGACTAAATCACCTACATCCGTGATGCATGGGTTTCATGGGTGGCATCTTGTGGCCTGTGGGAGATGATAACTGGCACTTGTTGTAGGCTTGGGACATATGAAGTACAATTGACCCTATGTTGGTTTATGAGACTCGGGGATTCTTATCACTGCTCTCAGCCTACAACTACAATATCTTGGTTCATGCTGCAGGTTGTAATCGGCCATATGTTGAAACTACTCTCATGAAGTGGTTATATTGACACCACAACCGTAAGTTGTACAGAAATAGTCATATATTGTCCTAAAGCTGAAAAATTGGAATTTATAGACGATAACTTACTTGTATCTCCCGTGTAATGATTTGAAGTTTTTGTGTCTCAATCCTTCAGCTGAAAATTTGACCCCATCATAAGTCATGATTTTCTTGACAATTTCTATTTGTCTCTCATTTCTATTCAGGAAAATATATATCATAAACACATCTACTAATTGGACGAGTCCCTAGTGTTTGGTTATAAGGCCTAATGATTTTCTCATAATAAACAAATTGGAACTATAACCCATAGACATTTTGGTAACTAGAAGAAGTAAGATTAAACAATGATGAAGAGATATAATTGAAAGCAAATAATACTGTTTCCGACATCTTAAACATGGAAATTATAATTTCTACAACACTGCCAACTTTTTTTTAGGAAGAAGATTGGTTCTTATTAAAAAACTATTAAACATGAAAACCCCTGATTTCTTGAGCACTACCAATTAGTAATTTTTTTCTTTTTTTTTTTCTTTTGTGATGACGAGGAAAAAAAAGTTACTGTGCAACACATATTAAAGATTCAGATCCCTAATTTCTTTTCCCTGAGGAAAATACATTTTCCCTTCTTCACTCACGAGCTTCACCTTGTTACACTAGTGTCTCAAAATCTTCGCAAGTTGAAGTTTGATCAAGAAAATGATGAGAAAAATAGGGGGTTTTTGTGAAGGGAGAAGAATTTTTTTAGTGGCTACGAACAATCTGGAGGATGAGAAGATCACCTCTTCAACTGTGGTTTTGTTGAACTTGTGCCACCAAAGTGTCAGTGGTCTCAGTTGAGGTGACAGTCACCTCCAGTCACCAAGATATGAAGAGTTGAGAGGAGTTCTTGCCGCCAAGGGCTGTGAGCTGTGAGCTGTGAGAGTGAAGAGGGAAAGAGTGAATTAGGGCTGAGATGTGCATAACATTTAGTAATGGAACAAGTATAATTATTCAAAATAATATATTTATGTTAGTTGTGGAGTCATCCCTTTATTTGTGCCTGAAGCAAAAGCGGAGAAGCATCCCCTCGCTGCTTCCCAAAAAAGAAAGCTTCTCAGCCGCCTAAGTGCTTCGAAGAAGCTAGAATCTGGTACAAAAATCTGCTGCCAAACACTAAAAATCAGAAGCAATAATCTATGCCAAACACCCACATTGAAAAAATTCTTAATTTAGTTGCTTAATTCAAAAACCATGCAACACATATCAATATGAAATTATGTAAACCTAATATGCACTTCTAACCTGAGAATCGTGCAATAAAATTCAAACTAACTTAAAATCAGAAAATTCCAGCAAGTATATAATTAATTAAAATAGAATTTTAATGGTACTAAGATACTCCTAAAACCTTGCAAAAACGACAAATATGTAAAGGAACAACTATTATTCATGCAAAAGTCTCTAAATGAGAAATAAGCTACTTAAACAATTCCAAAACCTGAAGAAAGTAAGGGATAAAATACTTACCTAGAAAAATAAAGAAAACGGTTTGAAAGTGGAAGAAAGTGAAGAGTCTTTCAAACAGGCAGTCACTCAAACTTGAATAATCTAAATGTGTTGCTTTGCACTTGGCAAGGCCACCTGGGATCACAAGCGGCTCAAGGGTTGCTGGAGGCTAAGTGTGAGTGCAGGGGAATGAGAGGGAGCAGGCTCAGGTGCTGGTTTTGGGAACGCAGGAGGCTAGGAGGCGTGTAAAGAAATCCCTAAGCATATCCCAATGTGACTTTTAACCGTGTGTTTGAATTTATTTCGGAGACCTTATATCCCTAGAAGGCAAGAATTTCAAATATTCCAAACGATAATCCAGTCAAGGGCCTGCAGCCATATGTTAGTAAACATGAATTTATGTTCCTGCCTCTGAAATTTTGCTCCCTTATTTACACTGCATAGTATTTACACAAATGTCTACATTTAACCTTTTACATTTATCTTTTCATTTACTTAAAATATTACATGTAAATACGGAAATACATGGGAAGTGTCAAAATACCAAAATCTAAATAAAATAAAATGTCAACACCCCCCCCCCCCCCCAAAACAAGAACAAATTCCGAAAATGTTGTGATGGGATCAAAATAGTAACTTCTCAATTATTACTTCTGCCACAACCCAAGATGGCGTACGTCTTATTTTTGGTTCCTATTTGCGTATGTGCAAAGACCGATTTATGAGGACTTCAAATACTAAGGACTTTGGCCATTTTGAACCTTCACGGATGCTCCCAGAAATTAAGTGTCAGATTTTACTTTACTTGGTAGGACCTTAATTTTAAATTTTCTTATTTTTGGGGTGTGACAAGCTTATTATTTCGATTAATATATGACAAAAAATGCTTTTTGATCTTTGATGGGAGAAGTGTGGTCAAAAGTAGGCATATGGTGTCTTGGTTTTTTTTGCCATTATGGTCTCGGGGGTTGAAAAATAGTTTTGGTTGATTGTTGTGAAACCATTTAGTAACTTCCGATCCTTTAATAGCATTGTTTCGATATTACATATGTAACTTTTCATCATCAGGTGCACCCGGGGCTACCTAGGACTTATGAACGATCAAATTGGGGTGCCTATAACCATTAACACTTCTCATTTTGAAGTGGTTTATGGTTCAAGGCCTTCTGGTGTGGTGGATTTGGTTCATTTTCCAATTTCAGAGAAGGAGAATGCCAAGGATGAAGATATGACTGATTTATGAAGAAGTTTCATGCTCAAGTTAATGCCCATATTGAGAATCCAATTCCAAATACAGGGCTGTGTCATTTTGTGCCATATCTTACTGTGGCTACTAGTGCTTCAAATACTTCCCCAACTTGAGGACAAGTTTTTTCTTTTTTTCTTTTTTTTGCGAGGGGAGTCCTGATGCAGTCACTCTTTACATGTTCTTATGTGTTCCAAGTGTAGTAGCCACTGTCCTAATGCCTATAAATTGTAGAGCTTTGGCTCATTGTATCTTCGCTGTAAGAAATGCTCTCTTTCTTCCCTTAATTTGTGAACTTGATTGTTAGCATATCTCACATCAGTCAGCTGCACTGCACCTTGTCACTACTATCTCCTCCTCCTCCTCCTCCTCCTCCTCCTTCAAAAAGTTGTTCTTCTTTGTCACATCATAATTATTTTTATAATATTTTACTTTATATCCCTATTTTATGTACTCATATAAAATATGGCCTATGGTGTGCCCTGTCCGACACAGCTGAAGCATTTTTGGGTCTAAAATAAAAATAAAAATAGCACTCGCTTAGTTGTGTGTTTGACATTTCTAAGACATGTCACATATAGAAACAAACCTTAGAGGTGTGTCTGCATGTGAGATGGGGGAGTTGTGCCATTTGCTTGGCTACTGTCATTTAAAGAGATGATGTCTTTATTGATACTACTGGAATAGTGCTGATGTTTGTGTTATAAGAAACTTTTCTATACTTATTTGGGAGGCCATTAGCTTTGACCAATTTGTGGGTAGAATATTTCTTTATATAAATTCAACTTTGTTTTGATTATTGTAGTTATTCTTGTCTTATGAAAGGCATCTTGCTCTTCTGCTTACTTTTGATCTAACAGAATTTTTTCTTTACAAAAAAGGGGAAGAAGGAAGAAAAATCTAACCTTTTAATTTGTTAAAGAATAAATTACTTCTACTTCAGTGCCCGTGATAAGTGCTTTTGTCTATATCATTGTGAAGGATGATCTCGACAAGCATAGGTACTCTAGGACTTTATCCATCCCAAGGCAGAAGGCACCCTTTTGAATCACATTTGTTGTTGCATCTCCAATTTTAGACTGCACATTTGAGCTTTACTAATTTCATATCTAATTGACCTTAAAATATATTTGGTTGGTTTGCAGAATGTTATTGGCTTTCAGTGAGCAGACAACACGTGAAAAACTTCCAGAGAATGCATCAGACCAGGAACTGCTTGAAATAGTAATGGCCAGGTGAGAACTCATTTCTGTCTGGATAGCTGTAACTAGGATTGATGAAATTGGTGAGGTATACAGGTTGCATCTGAAACTCTGGTAGAATCTGTTATAAGCGATTCTAACAGAGTTCCTCAGTATACCTCCAGCCAAGCCCAAAGGGAAAGTGCGGGTGTAAGAAACGGTGGGATTGGAGATGCTCGTGTCTTTCTTTCTAATATATTTCTTTTCCTTTTCCATTTCATAATAATCGCTGTATTGGCAATATTCTTGTTTCTTTTTTTCCCTTTTTAGCACTCGAAAAACTACACATCTCCCTTCAATTTTTATAGTTTATCTTCTGCTTGGATTTATTTCTGCATTTATCCAGCATAAGTTGGAAGAACTATTCTCTACCACCATATATACTTCGTAAATAAGACTAATTGAAACGAAAACTTCGTGAATAAGAAAGCATTGAAGGTGCTCTAAATAGCTATTATTCATTTTCTTTGTATTCTCCACTTACCAACCTGATGACTCGGCTTGTTTGTTAAATTTGTTCATTAAGTCAGGCTTGGTGGTCTAGAATTCATCTTGAGATAAAATTCTAGCAAATTTGATGACACAATAGGAGCACCGAAAGTCTACATCTAATCGTGTGTATCACTAGGTCCAATACGGAGCTTCATCAACAAATATTGGACTTCTTCCTTTTCAGTGGCCAAGTATATTCAGTCAAGCATACATCGTTAAACTTATTGAGCTTCAGAAAGAAAATTTCATTGCTTGAACATTCAGATATTCTGCCACTCAATGCCCATGCTTTTGCTTTAAGTTGCAATTTCCTGGATGTGTAGATTCTAAATGGCTTTTAGTTCAAATTCTTGATTGAGTTGTGTGACTCGGAGTTGGTTTGAGTTGAGATTAGTGCCATATGGATGCGCAAGTGCTTTGGTCAACTTATTGGTCTTTGGATGATATCATAAATTGCACACAAATGATTTTTGAGTCCCTTGATCAATTTCCTCTTTCTCTAGAGTGATGGTTAATATCTATGTAGAAATGCATTTTTATTAAATGTGACTTTTTCTGACATCATCATGCTTCAATATGTTATTTTGAATGTTTTCAAGGGTTTTCAAACTCTCCAATTTCATTACCAGGTTTTCAAATTGTTTTTTACCTTTTTAGTCTGTACTCTTTTTTCCACTTATTGATCAATTTTAAATCTTTAATAGTGATTATACTGTTCCCAACCTCTTACATGGCTCATATACTTTACGTCTTTTCCAAACTAAAACTTATACATTTAAGTACTTCAATTTTGGTCATTTACACCACCTTAGTTCTGAACAATAAGCTTTGAACAATGTGTTGTTTTGCTCATACAACTCAGACATTAAGGCGATTGTTTCACTGAAATAATGCTTCACTCGAACATGGTTTATATTTTTCTCTATCTCACAGAGAAGGGAATTATCACTTCATCACCAGGACATCCAGACGTATTTCTAAGGAACTTTCAATTCTCAGTAGAAGACTGAGTTGGCTTTAACGTTGTGGTGTTTGAATCAACTTTTGGTTTTTCCACCTCTCGAAAAGAGTCATCTATGTAGATTTGTACCATGATATTGCTATTTGGAAGAATATATGACCAATGCAAGAGAAATCAAGTTCAGGTTTATTACATGACTAATATATGTTGAAATTGGTAGTCAAGATGAAACGAATAGTCAGACTCTCTTGTTTGATAAAGATATCCTCAACTTGGCCAAGCAATCAGGAGTAACATGTTTGCCCATTTTGATTTCTTTTGCATTGGTCAATATTCTTCTACCTTGTTTGTTATTTTTTTTCCCCGGCAGGATGTTGAGATTCTCTTCAATCTCTAAATCATAGTATCTTGTTTGGTTTTTTCCCCTCTCTTTGAGAATGATGTGTAGGGCAGTAAAGGTGTTTTTTGCTCGCTAGTGGCCTTCACCTTAATGACTATTTTCTCTGTGCTTATCACTTCTAGTTGATCTGTGTTTTCTTCGTTTTTTTGTTACTCGAAACATAGAAAAGTATGAATCTTAACTTGAAGCAATGGTGGTGATGGACTTCCTGGAAAAGTAAGGGCATATGCGAAACCAGAGGGAAGTAGATTATCTAGAATATCTAGAACTGTACTTAGGTTGCAATGGTCCTAAGCAGTCCAGGTTATCAAACCAGAGGGAAGGAATTTTACCATGTCTAAATTTTTATGCACAAAATCTGAGGATACTGCCCCTGGGTTTGAGAATTTCTCGCAAAGTCTATGAACAATCAGAAGGTGGTTTGGGAGACTAGAAGTAGCTACATTCCACAAAACATTTGGTGCACCATTGCATCCATGGTGATTTTTTATGGGAGACGATAGCCCAGAGATGTATCGTTATGGCTGTGCTATGTTCCGAACCTCAACATTGTGCAGGTGAATCCCTCCTTTCTTTGGGCAGCAGATGCTATCCCAAGAGACTTTACTTGGATGACTTTTAAGATCTGTTCCAGGCCAAAGAAATCTACGATGCAGCTGCTTAATTGTCTTGCAGATGGATTTGGAAAGTATGAAGTGGAGACTCTAATATATTTGGATGCTGAAGAGAACAACTCAAACTATTTGGAGGCGACCGGCATAGGAGAGCCTTCTGTTAGCCTGACTGCTAATTTCTCTAGGATAATCTTATATTTATAGATGCACACACTAGTATGAGTTGCATTTTAAGTTGGAGGTGTTAATACTTGTTTCAAATAAGATGTAGTAGATGGTCCACTCTTTTCATTGAGACTCGTTATCTTGTCCCATCTCAAGTAAGTAGAAGGTGTTGACATAATAACCAAGCATAAGATTATTCACCTCAAGCACAAGGTTTTTACTAGCATGAGGTCCAAATCTGTAAGCAGGTGTAAATATTAGAAGCATGAGGTCACATTAACTCGACACATGTATAGTCTCCAAATTAATTGGCATTAGTCAATCTGGGCACATCATAATTGCACGAAGCGGGGACATGGAAGGGGAACAACCGAAGAAGAGGAAGGGGCTCATAGAAGAGTATGGCTACATTTGATTGTGGGTTAACTAGTGTCTAATTGGACTATTTAGTATTAATCCCAGTGCAATGTTTTGTTTCTGATCATAGCAGTGGAATAACATCCCACTCAACTACCATAGTACCCCATATGCAGGACAAAATCAAATCCTAGGGGAGGATGGATTTTGAATCCCTAGGTGGTGGATCGTTCGCATAATGAGATGAAAAGTAAAACTTGTCTTTCATCAATACCAGATGCATTAGAGATATAATTTCTTTCTTCCTTTGTCCGAACTTGTGCTCCTCTTGTGCAACTAATGGAAGCAGACATGCCAGAGAAGTTTTGTATTGAATCCACATCTTTTCTGACGTCAATCAGCAGATCCAGCACCACCATCATAAATGAAAAGGTTCCATTACAAATGACAAATTCCAGGAATAAAACATCATCGTTAAAATAAACGTTAGGCTGTTTTTTTTTCCGGTTTTTGAAATGCTGGAAGCAGTTTTTGGGTGGTTCAGTTATTTTATTTTTATTTTTTTACAGTTTTTGAAATCCTGGAAGTTGTTGTTAGTTCTTGGTACTTGGGAATTTTATAATTGTTTAAGGACATTCATGTATATTACCATATTTAATCCCACATGAATAATGTTAAACCAAACAACGAACTATCTTACCATACGTTATCTTTTTCCCAATTAAACATGGTTTGTACATAACAAATTACACTATTAATCCCACTTATAATAGTCCTAGGACTAGCCAAAAAACATGGCCTATGAGGTTAAGAGCGGGAGTGGGAGCGAGGTTCCTAAGCGGGAGTGGAAGCGTGAGTGGAAACCTTGGTAAGAGGTTCCTGCTATTAACGGGCAGATTGACAGATTATTTTGGTGAAATTTAAAAATTCATTTCTCTTACAACACTGGGTCAAATTTAATGAGTTTTCTCATAAACATTCTACAATGATTTTAGTTTCTAACTCCACTGATTTGGCTAAAGAACATCACCTTTAGGTCTGTATTTAACTAGAAAGGTGACTTCCATGTCTAGCTGAAGAAATGAAAGGTCCAAGAGATTATTATGAATGGCCTTCTGGATAGATCCAAGTTGGCCTCTTTTTCCTTAGAGATTTTTTGAGAGATTCCCTCATTATGGTGCTTGTTGGTCTTCACTTTGATAACCTTGAGCTTGGAGGATAATTTGAACATGGATTCCCCCTGAACTGATTAATATTCCACACACGGGAAACAGTATCAGTCAACTTGAGTGATTTGTCTAAAAGTCGAAGAATTTAAAGGGTTTCTTACCAATTTTTTAATTTGTTTTGATGGTTACAGTCTTTTCTAAGATACCTACACCAAGGAAGAAAATTGGCATAAGCTTTGGGAAAGATATCAAGCCATGGCTCATTAACAATGACTCTCTGCAGCATACTCAGGATTGAGGTTCCATCTGTAGGCTGTTCCCCCAAGTATAGAAATAACAATTGAAGTTCAAATCAGTGAGGTCTAGAGTATCGAGGCAATCATTGAAAGCTCAAGTTGCACCTCTATCAAGACCAATACTGCCATGCCTTTCAATTCCTGATCTTGCAACATTGGAATCTGTCAGAATGATCCACAGACCAGAAGAGAAGGGACTGGACAGATTTGATAGTCGTTCTCTCTCATTTCTCTTGTTGCTTTTGTAGACAACAGTAACGGTGAAAGCAAGTTGCAATTGTTTAAGCATAAGGTCTACCAAGCCCCCCCTCTATTTCGAGCGAATTGTAGTGCAGAACCTTCCCAGATTTGCACGATAGTTAGAAATGCTAGTTGCTTCCATAGAAAACAGTAACACTGAAAGCAAGGTGCAATTTGATTATGCATAGAGCCACATTTGATTTCTTGATCCTTGGAACAGAGAATTTGCACAGGTATGATATTAGATCCCAAAACAGTATTATTCTGGCAACATCACTAGTCCCATAGTTACCAAAAGGCTGCGTAAAAGGGGCTGCAACTGATGTAATAGAAGAGAAATTGGACAGTCTGACTTTAGTTTCTAAGATGCCCACAAAGGAGAGTTGATGATCTAGAATAAACTTCCTTACTATGTTGTTTAAGGGGCTTATTGAGCCCACAAATGTTCCAAGTGAGAATACTTATTAAGGGAAGTGGGTTTCAGCAGGGACTGCATCAACCTTACCAGCAGTAGCCTTGTGATATTGGCAGAGGAAGGAAGAAGAGTTTCTAGGTTGTTTTAACTTGCTAGATTTAACCCCTTACTGGAAAGAGGAGGGTTGTTGGGAATGTAACACCATATGAAGCATCAGATCTTGGAAGGGTGTCTTCAGTTTGGGCTGCAAGTGAGGGATTAGCCAAAGCAACTGAAGCAGCACTCCTTGGATGATGACACATCAATCACTGAGAAAGAGGACTTAGGGTCGGCATTGCCATCCAAGACCGTACACTATCAGCAACAATGTCACTGATAGCTGAATGTGCAAGTAACTCGAATGTCGCGTGACGGTGATGGTGACCAGATTGGTTAACTAGTTAAATGGAAGGCATTGGGTAACTCGCAAATCTGGCTTGATGTTGACCATCCACATGAGATTCGTGCTGATGCATTGAACCTGCAATGGAAAAGTTTTGTTGGAAGCCATTCAAACTCTAACTTCTTGTTGGTTAGCTTGGATTTTAAACTTTGATCCATGGAGATTTTCTACACATATTCTTGCAAAATCAAGCCTTTTATTTTTTTGGTTAGCAACCATTCTATTGGTAAAGAGGGGTTTGCCACTGCAACTAACAAATTTTCTGAGCATTTTGCTGGACCATTGATGAGCTTTTAAGTCTGGGAAGTCAAATCCAAACTGGGACAGAGGTAACTCCCTACCAAGACTTTAGAAGAAGTGGTTTGCTGTCATAGGACCGAGGCACCATTTCCAGAACTTTCTGTTTCTTATCTGAATCTTGAAACTTGAATTTGACCATGCCAGAACTAGAAGGAACAGATCAATGTTTCCAAACATTTCCCACCACCTCTCTACAAATTTTTGCATCATTTTTGAAGGGAGCTTAGGGAGGTTTTTTGTTTTCTCTTTTTGGTCGGCATTTTGAAGTGAGATTTTGCTTCTACAACATAGCCAACGAGGGTATTGTCCTATTTCTGCAGTTCATCAGCTATTTTTTCCTCGAAATTAGGAAATAGATGGTGTATTAGCAATGGATTGGGGTGGAATTTTGATGCAAAGCTCATGAGATTTTCTTTTGATAGTGGAGGAGCAGCCCGACGGTGACGGATTACCCTCAGAAGGTCCATGTTCGACTGGAAACGGCCCAACGATTAGGAATCATCGCTACGTCATGACCTAAGCCGGTTTTTGGTCAAAATCCATCTTGTGGGCCTTGAAACTGTAATTTTTCCATTTTGGGAAACTTTTGTTTTGCTAATTGCTTGGCCATGCCAAATCTGTTTTAGGCTAGGTTTTTTCTTGTAATCGTATTTTTTATTCTAGTTTCCAGATTTAAGCCGGTAACTTGCCAAACGAAGGCTAAGAGAAAAAAAAAAGAGCACAGGTATGACTGGCATAACATGTACAATTGGATTCAAAAAAGCATACTCAAATCGTTTCATTTTTGGTAATTTTGTGATTTTCCTTTATTTTTTTGTTTGCTAGCAAGTATTCCTTTTGTTGTTTATTTTCTACTTTGATTAGGGTTTTGTGGGTTATAAATAATGAATGCTACAAGCTTTAGGGAAAGTCAGTTGTTTATGAATAATAATTTTAGAGTGTTTTCTCTTTATCTGTGTTTGTATTAGTGAGAGTATCTCTAATTTCAAGCAGGTTTGTAGATTTAGGTGTTAGTGTTCTTTTAGCCGGTACACCTCCCTTCATCAAATGTATTCCAGATCCAGGCCTTTAAGTTGACTCTGATGGATTGTTGAAGATGCTGAGCCCATGAAAGAGCTGAATTCGGACCATCTAATCCCCAAGAAAGGATTATGTAGGAAGACATGGGAAATCAATAGAAATGGCTTCAAGAGGTCGTGGTTTCTTGTTAGCAACAAATCTGCTTTCATTTACCTTGGGGAAAGATCCCAGGAACTTTCTGCAGTCGACCCTCGATGGAGAAGAGAAATGAACATAAGAGCAAGTTTGGGGAGAGATTAGACCTGGGCAGATATCAAAAGTTTGAACAGCTTTAGCGTCTTGAACGATACGTTCTGAGGAAGATGGTGACCAATGTGAGAGAAGTGAGGTATCATCAGAGGAGTAGATCTACACAGCCAAGTAGTTGACAAGATCTAGTGCCTTTACTACCAGGACAACTGTCATGATGAAACCCAGATGGGAGTCTAGGATGAGTGTCTTGAATGTCATAGCCCAGGTCTGGGTTGGGATATTACTGTTAGCCAATGGTACAACATCAGGACAAGAGCGGGAATAGCTTGAATTGGCGAGCGGGCTTACTGTACAGGAGTGGTTGGCATTTGAGTATGCAATGACAATTGAGCTAAGATCTGAACGGAGCTTTCTGATAGCAGGTGGGGGACCACCATTAATTGGATCAGAAACCTCCTCATTAACATTGATCCGATTAAAGCATGAACAGAAATCCTAGAGAGAGAAAATGTCGAGAGAGAAGCTCTCATCTTACTCTTTTCAAGTCTAGTCTTATCAAAAACTTTGAAAGAAATGTTGTTTGCCGGGGCCATTGAATGGTTGTTTCCTCTAGAGTAAAACTTCTGTTAGGATTTTTTTTTTGGTTCTTTTGATAAAAGAACCCAAAAATGTAGGTTAGGCTCTGAGAGTAGCTACTTTGTGGAAATCAAGTCCAAGTTTCGGTTTTTGCTCAATTCATTTCTTCTTTTATCTTGAATGGACTGACGTGACCAGCACTGAATAATAAATAGTTCTTCTTCCAATAAAATAAGATTTATGGATCAGGGTAGTTACGTGGTTCTGTTTATTTGATATTTTGGTTGCGCGCTGACCTGGTTTGTGTTTCTAACTGCATGGTGAGTTTAGCAATGTAATGATTGTGAAAGACTTGTAACCCTTGCATCATCTACAAACATTTTATATTTTTCATGCGTGCATGGATGCTGTCCCTGTATGCATGCATGTGTATTTCTGTTAATGTGTTCCGTCATGTTTTATAAATATATTTACATGTGCTTGTATGCACACGAGGTAGCTGGATTATTGGTTCTCTCTTTGCTAATGAAATGAGAATCATTGATTTTTGCGAGTTAGGTATGAGAAGGAAGTTATGCATCCAATTCAGAATCTGTTTGGGGGAGAGCTTGCTCGTGCTTTACTTATCCAGGTAATATGCTCCATTTCTCTGGCAGTCGGTGGTTTCTAGTTCTCATTACATGACAAGAGTTTTGTGCTATGACAGATTCAGAAGCTAAAACTGGATATTGAGACGTGAGTAAACTGAATTGTTTTCCTTGCTTAGAAGTCAATTCTCTTTGACATTTGAGTCTTCTCATTGTTTGTCTGACTACCATGTTCTAACAGGGCAATGCTTGAATTAGAACAGATTCTTAGGGCCAATGAAATCAATTTTGCTATTCTAGCTGCTTTACCAGCATTCTTTCTCTCCTTTCTTTTGCTCATGCTAGTGCGTGCATGGTTAAAACAGGTAAGCTCAATGGAACTCTTGTTATTTTTGGAGTGTATTATTATATCGAGGTTTTCATTATGTAAATGATGTATGCTGCTCAGATGTGTTTATGTGGGATATGCTTGGATAACATATTATGTAGTTTGTTCTCTCTTTAGCTTAGTTCTTGGATATAAAGAGTTCGCTTCCCTCTTTACTTGGCGAAATTGAATTTAATACAAGCCAACTCTCCATGCTACCTAGGTCAAAAGGTTTCTTTAAGCCAGAGTTACATCATTGGTGTATGAAGCAAAATGTCTTTTCTGTGGTCTGTTTCCTTGTTTAATTGGGAATTTTAGAGCTTAGTTGAAATATATGATCCACTTATACATCCAATATAACGGACTAGGCGTTTTTTGGGTTAAAACCAACTGATTCTGTCCAACTAATTCTTTCCTAATTCTTGTAGGACTATTAATATTTTGCTAGGTGTCACAAATCCAGACCTTTTTTAACATCTTAGTGGAGTTTTTTGGGTTAAAACCAACTGATTCTGTCCAACTAATTCTTTCCTAATTTTTGTAGGACTCTATTAATGTTTTGCTACGTGTCACAAATCCAGATCTTTTTTTAACATCTTTTGTCAGCTCGACTCTACAAAAAACTTCTTTTGCTAGATTCCTAATTGTACTAGGAAATATATACTATATTATAAACCAAACACCTCAGTTGGTGTGAATGCTCTTTTGAGTCGTGACTTGTGTCATGATTTTTACTAGCCCAAATTACCCCCATATACCTGTTATTTTCAATTTTCAAAACTGATTCAGTTTTTACTCCATTTTCGATCCTTTATTTTTATTTTAAACTCAGAGACAGTTTTAATACCCACATTCTCTCTGGCAGTTATTACTTGCATATGCATCGCATGTGCCCAGAGCCTAATATATAATTTGACTCTGTATAATACACCATAGTATAATAGATTTGGCGTGTGATATATCATTCGCCTTCAAATAAAATGGATTTTGAGGTTTTATTTCATTTCATCTCATCACATAGCACTTGTGTGTAGTAGATACACATTTATTAGTATGTGCCCATGTGGCACTTTCCTTTTTGGAAAATCTGTGTCATGGATAATACTGTGTTTTTTCAGAAGTCCTTAGAGGAGTCTCGTCAGAATCTTCCAGGCACAGTGTCAAGATCTTACATTGTCAAATTTTAGCGCAACATAGATAATTGAAGTGCATACCAGTTTATTTAAATTTAGTGCATCCTTTAGTGGCCAGCCCTGGCTTGGCAGGTTTGGGACATGCCTCAGTGTCATCCCCTGCCCTTCCAATTGCGAAGTTCTGGCTCCGCCCCTGCTGGCTTGCATCCATGCATGTCCCAAGGTCCAAGCAAGAATCTTCCTTTTCTTAAATAAAATGGAACTAGAAAATTCCCTTTGCAGGTTCAAACACATGAAAAGGAAATTTTGGGTTTAGAGCTATTTTGATGGGAAAAGAAAAAAAAGAGCTTCTAGTTTACCAAAGCGCGTGGATTGTATCCGAAATTCAAGTGATTCATTAAGAGTCGTGAATTTTAAGATTCTAAGAAGTAGGAGTAGGGCCAACAATGAGTAATGAAATTCATATAAGGGGTTAAAAATGAATTGATCACTTGATATGAGTCATGAATTGCAATATTCTAACGAGGAGTGGAACCAACAGTGGAAAGGGCCTTCACTTCTCTATTGTAGGATTGACTTAAATTCTTGATTCACAGGTCATATGTAGACGAGAATTTTTGTTATAGCAATCACCAGAACATTTTGTGCTAGTGTGCTGGAATTCAAGGTTCAGTTCTCAATCTGAGTTTGAGTACTGCACTACTTCTATGGAGTTGTAGGTTTTATGAACCAAAAATACCTACTTTATGTTTGGGCCCCTTGGGGCTAAATAGCCTAAATCCAATTTCCATTTATGTGAATAAGAAAAAAAACATGTTATTAAAGTCATGAGTTTTGAGACAATGAATTTGGAAATATCATATGGAGTCTTTTGAAATGTTTGGAAAGTCAATCTTAATTCAGAATTGTGAAGGATGTCAAAATTGTGGGAAAATGCATTAGCTTAGAATAAAACCAATGAAAAACAAATATAGGAAAAATGAATTAGGGGCCTAAGCACATAAGAAAGAGTGGATGCAGTTTGAAGATTCCTAGTGCTCTTGGGACACAATTCACTAAAATCACCGAGGGTGGCACTTTGATAGGAGGGCTTGTTGTTTGTTTATCTATTACCATTGTGCATGTTTACAGAATATTTTCATTGCGGGAAGGGGGTATCTAGTTGATGACACCGTATGACGGTATGCCCATAAACTGACTAGGGAATTTTTACTGTCGCATTGCATTCTTTGATTCTTCACTGATCTTTACTTGTTAATTGCAATCTTAAATCTGGTTGGCCTTCGGGTTGATGAAAAATGTGTTCATTTTTTATGCTTTGCTTTACACCTAAATAAAAACAAAATGATTATCATGATTAGCCTTTAAAAGTACACTACTATATAGTATACTATATACTATATAAACCTAAACCCTAATCCCTAACTGTCCAAGAATTTATGTATTATACCCTCCTCTGTCATTAGTTTTATTCAATGTTGAATTTTACACACGTTACTACATATTAGTTAACTGTACCTAAATTACCCAAATACTGGAGAAGTCTAAGAACTTGCATTGAACCCTGCTAGTTAGGGACTGGCCCAAAGGTTCTAGGTGCTTATGCCACCTCTAGTGTTATATGCACACTATTTTTCTCATAATTAGTCCATTATTTTGGAGAAATACTTTGGCATCGGATTTTTTGTCTTCTTTTTATATTTACTCAAACTCACTAGTCATTTGCCATTTTGCCTATAATACTGAAAATAAATAACTGTATTTTATACTGTGGTATGGATATTTAACCCAATCCTGATGTTAACATAGGAACAGTCCTACCAAGCTGTGATTTATTTTTTCATTTTCTTTTATTTTGTCATTTTACTTGAGTGTGGCTATATTTGGCTAATTGGCTTTTAGCTTAGGAAGTAAAATGTATAGTAGTTAGTTGGTAAATCATGCAAATGATGACCGCCAATTGGTTATTGTTTTTACACAGCCACACTATCTGATATCTCCTTTTTTGAAATTAGGATACAAGAGCAGAAGGCAGGGGAAGGATTGCTCGACTCCAAAGAAGGCTACTAATTGTGGAGGTTGAGAAAGGGATTATGCAATTCCAAATCTACTTGGATCAAGGATTGGTATGAAATCCTTTTTTATTGTGGATTATGTTTTTTTATCCATTAGAGAAAATTAATGTGTGAAACACTAATACTTGCAGGTAAAGGATATTAGCACTCCTAAAAGTGGAGTGTGAATATCATTCCCCTTATTTGTATAATTATCGAATTGATAAATAAAATCTTCTTGAATTGATCTCAATCTTCGTTTTGTTTAATAAGAGTGAAAAGATAAATGTCAAATCAACCCTCCTTAAAATTTAATATTGATGGCTTTTATAGATTAATACGCTCAAACTATAGGATTCTCATAGCCGCAAATAAGGCAAGTTTGAATTTTGACATTTTGAAAGTAGACGAGAGATGACAAGAGAGAGAGAGAGAGAGAAGAGACGAGTAATCCAATCATTGGATCATTAGGTGGAACAATGCGAACGATTGAATTGATTGCTAAGTAGGACAAATGTCACATCAAACCTTGTGAGTTTTAATTCGTTTATGATATTCTAAATTTATAGGAAAATGAAAACTGGAAGAATAAAACTCTAAGGGTTCATTTGCTTAGCTCAAGTATACTCAATTGACAATGCCTTTAACGGTGTTCCCAATAATTGCCTCATCTTAATCTCAAGAGATTGATTCTAGTGATTGATACCCAAGGATCTTCCCAAATACTTTTTTTTTTAAATTTTCTCATTAGGATTGAAATGCTTGAATTCAATTTCTTCATCTTCAGCCTATTTCATTTTTTTTATCAAGTTGCTTTTGCTTTGAATGGTTGAACTTGAATCCTCTAAAAATCATATTTGAAAAAAAAATTTAGGGAAGTTTTTTTTGAATTGAGTGAGTTTGGTGAACCTTTTCCAAAAAAGAACCGAATAAAATCCGCCTCTCTCTCTCTCTCTAAGACTATGACTCCAAAATTATCAATTGAGGTTCTCGGTGGAAGAGTTTGGCATCAATTTGTTCGATCAGAAAGCCTTCAGCAAAGATTGATGGCGGCGGCGTAGAGGATAACGCTGAAGAAGAGATTGACAAGGAAGGGCCGGAGCATGTAAAACCTGATGACGATTGATGGCTGGAGACTTGATGGCCAGAGAAGTGTTTCCTACCAGGAGCCGAAGCAAAGACTACGATGGTGGAGCCTGAAAGTTGCAAAAGATGCTTGCACAGTAAAAACATCTTTTAGATTTCTCCCGAAAAGTTAATGAGAAAAAACAAAACAACTTTTTTATTGTTATTGATTTTTTCTCATTTTTATCAGTTTTCACGTAAGTTTTTTTGAAAATTACTTACCAAATGCATTTTCATAGTTTCCAGAGAAATTATCCAGAAAACAGAAAAAAAAAAAAAGAAAAGAAAAAGAAAAAGTGCAACCAAACAAGGTTACTACTTCCCGGTGGATCAACCTCGGACTGACTAGAATTACTACTTCACGACAACCTCAACTTGGGTTGCACGTGAGTACTATCAAAGTCATAGCAACGAAAACGGATATCAGTGTTATAATCTAGTTTCCATGAAGTGCCATGTTTCATGCACTGTTATTCTTCTAAGCAGATCCCATATTTTACTACACTTGATGTTTATCAACCTCTTGCTTCTTGTGATAGAGATAATTCAATTAGTGAGATTGCTACCTCTTTGGAAACCTCTCCAGTCAAAGAGTAATGCAAATACAAACCCGACATGTAGCTTAACTTTGCCATTGTTGACGATACCTAGTGAAGAGCCGATTACCCTGCAAGGAAATTTTTTAGTTTTATCAGTTCAAAGAACATTAATATTCATAAAAACATATGTAATATATATACCACGAAGTCCTTACACCGCTTCTCCCATAGTTACATTAATTCTCCAGTTTTCAGCCCTTGTCTTGCTTGTGGCTTAACATTCACTTGTCCCTTGTTTTTGCTCACTTTTGCCTTCATTTTCATTCCCTTTTTGTTTTGAGAAGACAAAAAAGGCCCTCTATAAACACACATGTGAAGCTCACATGGGCTTTTTCCGTTTGTAGTCCTAACTGATCTGTATGGATGGAACCGCATTGAAGCACTATTGGAAGTTTGTTGTTAGCATTGATAAAATTAAAACTGTGGGGACCAAAGTGAGACTTCCTTGAAAAGGGCTGTGCAGGTGTGATTTACTAAAATACCTGGAAAAAAAGATGGGACCAGAAAAACTTGCGGGGAAGTGGACTTAGACAATTTAGAGTTTTGAGTTCCAATCATCTTCGAGTATCTGTCAAATTAAAAGCTTGAAGTCCAATACTATTTCTTGTCGTATCATTTCCTGTTAAAATATTTCAACATTACATAGTAGGAGGATTAATGTTTCTACAAAAGTATCGAAAGCTGAATATTATTTTTAAAATAGATGTGTCCCTTCGTGATAGTGACCTTCGTGCTGCGTTGTCTCCTACATAAAGGAGCCCATGCTTCATTCTAAAAGGTTGTTATTCATCTGCCGTTCTCTACGAGTCAAAGCTTTTTCTCCACTGCCACCCTCTCTCTATCCTCCGTTTCCCTCCACTCTCTCCTTCTCCACTACCAGTGGTCATGAGCTATCAAATGCCTAGCATTCCAGTGAGTCAAAGCTGTTATTTTTTTTCCTTTTTTGTTTGTGAATGTGCGTGTGTTTTCCATTTTGACAATTTAAGTAAGCTGCCTACCTCTTAAACTACCTTTAATTGTAGTTTCTCTTTTTTTTACTTTTACTTTTTAAATTCATCTAGTTTGCAGTTGTGGTCATGATGCTAATAGTAACAGCTTTTGTGCTTTGGACTTGTTTCAATAGTTTTATTGAGAAGGAATGGATGGTAAACCTTGTTTCTTTTGTTTTTGGCAGGGGGAAGATGCGGAATGCATGTTTGGGTTGGTTTTGTATAGTCTGGATCGCCTATATCGTGTTGTGGAGAGGCATGCCAAAGCAACTGGCGAATGGCTATGGTTAGTTCTGTTTTGTTAGTATTGGATAAATTAGACCAACACCCCCCAGGTTGCTGACAACTTAGAGCAACCCCTGTGGTTTTGAAATATTACTGTTTTCCCTTCACAATATACAGGAAATTCTTTGTTAATAGATTATTAATTGCCTAAATTGAAGTAGATATCATCATTTAATATAAAGAATCCTATTTGTACACCTTCTTCTAGCGAAAGATTAAAATAACTTAACTACTAATGTTAGAAGCACGAACACTTCTAAGAAGTTGGTGTGCTTTTGTTGGACAAATGTCCGATGTTGACACTCGTCAAACGTGTGTAAAGCAATGTTACCAGAAAACATTAACCTTTTATCGGTTTACATTTTGGAAGGCACGTACACCTTCATTATCGTTGTGAGCGCAGCTCTTACATACTTTGACTGCTTTTGTCATATATTATCTATTTTTAGTGGTTAAGACAAATTATACCATCAAGTTGTTAGGACTTGCCTCATGTGACTTAATCTGGGTTTCTCTTGGGGCCTTATCCATTCATCCACACCTCGATTCATTGCTTTAGATACTGACAAGGGAGGGAGATACTTTTTTGAAGCTTCAAGTCTACCCTAGTAGGGATTGGAGGCTAGTAGTAGTTTGATAATCCTAGTTTGGTTGTGGTGTTTTTATACTTTCAAAATAGATTGTTTGTAGGGGTCTATACTTGATGCCTATGTTTCTTTTGTGGGCAACAAATTTGGACACTAGATTATATGGGTATTTGGTGAGCTTTATGGTAACCCATCTTTGCGGGTGTGCAAGAAATATGTTTATTTTGATTATACTAGCCATGTGTGCTGAGCTTGGCTAGTTGTTTGGCTTTTGCATATCCTTGCAGATTGGTAAGTTAGATGTTATTTTTTTGTTTTGCTTAGGCTAGGTTATCTCTTCCCACTCGCTTGTTTGGATTGATAGTTTAGATAGATATCCCAATTGCAAGATATGTTTGTAATTGCCTGCATGTCACTGTTAAACTGTTTGTAGTTTATTATTATTATTATTATTATTATCCGGTGTGTGTGGGTGTATGGTTGTAATAGTGTTCTCTAACTTTATTATAAATAAAATTGTTCGCCTACTCATTAGGGTACGATTTCTCATTATTCTTTCTCTCCTAACATGGTATCAGAGCCACCATTCTTTTCTCCTTCATGAAACCCTAATCCTAACCCTAAGCAACCAACTTAAGCCACCAGACCCTCTTTCCCTGAAGGTGCCGACAGCTTCTTCTCCTTCCTTGCAGTGCTGCAAGATCCCCTTCCCCTTCCCTGAAGTGCCGACAATCTCTTCTCTCCCTTTGGGAGTTGCCGACATCCATCCCTATTCACTGATGAAATCCTAGTTCTTCTGGGAGTTGCCGACAGCTGTTTTATCACACAGCCAGCCTCTCTTTCTCTATCCAACAATCTCTTTCTCTCTGCTGGAAGTGCCGACAGTCCCTAGGGGAGTCGTAGTCACTGTTTTGAGGTTCTAGGGACTGCCGTGGTTATCTACCTTGATCCTGTGAGTACCAATAATCCTGTGGAGAACCCTGGCTACTGTTTTGAGGGTCTAGGGAACTATCACGGGGTGTTAAAGTCTATGGAGATAGTTTGAAGGTATGCTTGGTTGTCAATTTATGATTCTTTCCAGTAGTAGTTGAGTTCTATTTTGTTGTTGGAGTGGTTGTCTGTGATTCCTTAATATTGATAGAGTGTGATGTCAACAGAGAGTTCGACAAGGGTGGGTGACTCTCCAATGAGTACTGAAAGAAGGATTGGTAAAACTCAAATAAGTACTGACATACAAGAAATCACAGATGTGTTTTCATCATCCACACGGTTAGTAGATTCGAGATTGACTGGACTACAAACATATGTGTTATGGAAGAAAAATGTATTGCTAACAATTGAAAGTATGGAAAAGAATGATCATTTGTTCAATGATCCTCCTGAGAAGGGATCTGATGAATACAAGAGGTGGAAGAGGGATGATGCAAGACTACTTAGTAAGATGTTAAATTCAATGGAGTCGTCCATTGAGGTTTTAGTGGCCAATACCACCACTGTTTGAGAGGTGTGGACCATACTCGAGTAGACATTTGCGTCGACTAATGATTTGTCCAGATTATATGATATGATGCGGAGTATTTTCATGACACAACAGGGCGAACGAATGTTGTTAAACTATTTCACAGGGTTCAAGGTGCTAGGAGATGAATATGATCGGTTGGTACCTTTCACCAATTGATACGAGGTTTTCAGAAAGCAGATGATGCAATTTTTTGTTATATGTTTCTTACCTAGGGTGAACCAACAACTTGACTCTGCACATTCACAGATCTTAGCTGGGTTCGATATTCCATCTTTATCTGAGATCTTCAGGAGGATGAACAGAGCAATTAGTAAGGATAAGCCTTGTATCACTACTACTGACCGGGGTGATCACACAGCCCTAGGTGCATTTCGTGGAGGTGGTAGAGGTGGTTTTCATGGTAGAAGTCATGATGGAGGCCGTGGTGATGGAGGATAAGGTAGAGGCCGTGATGGAGGACGCGGCAACGGTCGAGCTGGACGTGACACCAGGTCTTGCTACTATTGTGGAGAGCATGGACATTTACAGAGCTCGTGTTAGAAGCTACATGGGCGTCCTACCTCGTCTGTGACCAATGCAGTAGCCGATTATGGTGCTCCTTTCTCTTCTTCTTCTGAGAGGAGGACTATAAATATGACTCAGGAGGAGTATGATCAATTTATCCAGATGAGGATTGGGAACACAGCCGATACTCCCTCAGCCACAGTTGCAGATAACCCAGCTGCGTATATGGCTACTCCCAGATCATAGGTGATAGACTCAGGTGCATCTGCGCATATGACCCACTCCACAGGTACTTTTTCGTCTTATCAATTGACCCCTGAACATAGTGGAGTTCTTGTTGCCAATTAATGAACCTTAGAAAGGACATGGAGTAGCTATTTTATCTCAATCCCTTATCCTCTCTGATGTTTTACATACTCCTACTAATCCATTTAATCTGCTATTGGTAAGTCGTATTATAATAGATTTGAAGTGCTCAGTAACATTCTTTTCTGATCATTGTATTTTTCAGGATCTAATTTCGAAGAGTACTATCAGTAGAGAACGGGTGGTGGATGGCCTGTATGTGATGGATGAGACTTCATATGTTGCATGCTCCGGACATTCATCTCAGCTTTTGGATATACATTGTCGGTTGGGCCATCCTTCCTTGCTGAGTCTGAAGAAATTATGTCACAGTTTCAGTCAGGTTACACAGTTAAACTGTGAGTCATGTCGTTTTGTTAAGCACCTGCGTGTGCCATATGTGTCACGGAATGATAATAGGACCAAGAGTTCTTTTTTTTAAGTTCATTCAGATGTCTGGGGTCTGTGTCCTATTACATCTTTATTTGGCTTTCGGTACTTTGTCACGTTTATTGATGACTATTCTCGAATTACTTATCTTTATCTTATGAAGAAGCATTCTGAATTATCGACTATGTTCACTATTTTTTATAAAGAAGTCCAAACTCAATTTGGAAAGACTATTCAGGTTCTTGGTAGTGATAATGAGGGTGAATACATTGATGGCGTGTTGGGTACATACTTGCGTACCCATAAAATTATTCATTAGATATCATGCCCAGACACCCCAAAACAGAATGAAGTGGCTGAGCGAAAGAATAGGCATCTATTGGAAACTGCTTGTGCCCAAATGTTCCAGATGAAGGTTCCCAAGGTGTTTTGGGGTGAAGCTGTATTGACAGCATGCTATCTTATTAATCGTTTACCATCATCTGTCCTTCATAGTGCTACACCCATATCAGTTTTACTTTCTCAGTAGATTCATTTCTCATTACCATTAAAGTTTTTTGGGTGTGTGCTATGTGCACAATACGAGGCCAACTGTGACAAAGTTAGATGCTCGCGCCCTAAAGTGTGCTTTCATGGGATATCCCAAAACACAGAAATGATATCGGTGTTATAGTCCGGAATTGCGAATATTTCTAGTATCCCGAGATGTGGTGTTTGTTGAGTCTGTTTCGTTCTATGCATCAGTCACTACACCTTTCTCCACTGGTGCTGATGATTCGGATCAGATTTTGCTGTATCCTTTATCCCCCGATTTACCAGTGGCACCGTCTCCAGGTCCCCGGACTCGGGTTGATATTTTTGAGGAGTCTTTTCCTATTGTCCCAGAGGCACATGTGATCTCCTCATCCTCATAATCATCTTCTCCAGGCCCCACCACCTCTCCTCTACCCGAGTCAGTCTCCTCTCCGCTGGATCCGGCCTCTGATCAGGTAAGTGATCCTCCTACGGCTTTACGCAAGTCTTATCGTAGTTGTCAAGATCATCCCTTGTATACTACGTTATATCGTGGATTGCCTGCTACTGTCCAGTAGGGTATTACTACACTTGATCAGCATACTTTGGCTTGCTCTGTTGTAGATGCCCTTTCTCATCCAGATTGGTGCTAGGCTATGATTGAGGAGATGAATGCTCTTGAGACTAATCATACGTGAGACTTTGTGCGTCTTCCTCCAGGGAAGACAGCTATCAGGTGTAAATGGGTATATGCTGTCAAACTGCATTCTGATGGCACTCTTAAGAGATTGAAAACCCGTTTGGTGGCCAAGGGATATGCTCAGACCTACATTTTTGACTACTTTGATACATTTTCTCTTGTTGCGAAGATGGCATCCGTTCGTTTCTTCTTGTCTTTGGTTGCCTCCCATCAGTAGCCTTTATATTAGCTCGATGTGAAAAATGCATTTCTGTATAGTGATTTGGAGGAAGAGGTTTATATGGAGCAACCACCTGGCTTTGTTACTTAGGGGGGTCTAACCATGTCTGTCGGCTATGGCGTTCATTATATAGTCTGAAGCAGCCTCCCAGGGCCTGGTTTGGCCGTTTCAGCTCAGTTGTCCAGGAATTTGGCCTTTGGCAGTCAGCAAAGGATCATGCTATATTCTTTCGACATACCTCCGCAGGTTGCATATTACTTGTTGTCTATGTGGATGACATTATTATTACCGGTAGTAACAGTGAAGGAATTGCTGCGCTTAAATTATTTTTGGGCACTAAGTTTCAGACGAAAAATCTTGGTGAACTTCAATACTTCCTGGGTATTGAAGTAACCAGGACGAAAGGTGTGTTCGTTTCTCAGCGGAAGTATATTCTTGATATTCTGGAGCCAGCAGAACATATGAATGCTAAAGGCATGGACTCACCTATGGAGTCTAATGTCAAGCTAGAGTCGAAAGAAGGAGCAGTTCATTCGAATCCTGAACAATATCGAGGTACAGTGGGACAACTTAATTATCTTACTACCATGACTCGTCCAGATATTGTTTATCCAGTGGAGTAATGAGTTAGTTTTTATTTGATCCCCATGTTCCCCATTGGCAAGCAGTGTTACGTATTTTTTGTTACTTACACAAAAATTCAGGTAAGGGAATCCAGTTATCTGATCATGGGCATATGAAAATGGAAGGGTACTCTGATGCTGATTGAGCTAGATGTACATTTGACATGAGATCCATGGTTACTCTATATTTGTTAGTGAGAATTTGATTTCCTAGAAGAGCAAGAAGTAGATTGTGGTATCATAGTTTAGTGTTGAGACCGAATACTGGGCTATGGCATTAGCGGTTGCTGAGATTATGTAGTTTCAGCAGATTTTGACAGAGTTACACTTTTCACTTAAAGGCTCTGCCAGATTCTGGGTTGATAATACCTCCGCTATTTATATTGTCACAAATTCAATTTTTCATGAGCGAACAAAGCACATTGAGATTGAATGCCACTTTATCTGCGAGAAATATTAGAAAGGCGTTTCATTTGGATCTATCCCTACAGGGGAACAGGTGGCTGATATTTTCACTAAATCTTTACCGGGTCCACGTGTCTCTTATTTATATAACAAGCTGGGCTTTGTAGATATATATTGTAACACCCCGACCCTTCACATGGCAACGATATTGTCCGCTTTGGGCAAAACCCTCACGGTTTTGTTCTTCCCAGAGGGGTCACTCATCCTTGCATTGCTCCCGCCTAAGCAAGCTTAATGCGGAGTTCTGTTAGGGTCTTTACTACCTGGGAAAAAGTCTCGTTGAATTTAAGGGTCCAAAGTTTTTCCTTTATAGTTCAGGAACTCCCTCTCCCTTTTCGATGTGGGATACCAGGATATCACAATCTACCCCCCTTAGGGCTGCACGCCCCCGTGCAGTAGTCTGCCAGCTCCGGTAGCCTGCCAGTCCTTATCGACCTGCCCACTCAGTAGCCCGCCCACGTGTCACGCGAGATGGCAGGGACCCACACTCGGAGGTGAGGAAAGTCGGCTCTGGTACCATCTGTAACACCCCGACCCTTCACATGGCAACGATATTGTCCACTTTGGGCAAAACCCTCACGGTTTTGTTCTTTCTAGAAGGATCGCCCATCCTTGCATTGCTCCAGCGTAAGCACACTTAATTAAAGAGTTCTGTTAGGGTTTTTACCACATAGGAAAAGGCCTCGTTAAATGTATGGGTCCAAAATTTTTTCTTTTATAACCCAGGAATTCCCTCTCCTTTTTCGATGTGGGATACCAGGATATCACATATATGCTCCAGCTTGAGAGGGGCGCTAGTAGCTTTATTATTATTATTATTATTATTATTATTATTATTATCTAGTGTGTGTGAGTATATAGTTGTAATAGTGTTCTCTAGTTTTATTATAAATAAGATTGTTCGCCTACCCATTAGGGTACGGCTTCCCATTATTCTTTGTCTCTTAACAGTCACTTGTAAATATGTATATTTTATCTTTTTCGTTTGTAAATATGTGCTTCAGGTGTTCTTAGCTCCTTTTCAAGTAGATGTCTTCAACTTCAGAAATTCTAAGATAGGATGTGATCTCTTCAAGAGTGTTTACTACACCTCTTCAAAGGGCATACTCCAAGCTTGAGGTAGTCTTATGGTGGTAAAGGCTTAGTGTCAGTGGAGGGGGAGATGATTCTTTCCAACTATGGAAGAACAAAGCAGAAAGTGGGAGAGCACTGGGCTCGGCTACTTGAAGAGAGAGGGAAATTGTTAGTTTTTTCCTAGATTCTCTCTCTTTTTCTCTCTCCCAGGCTTATATTATTGAAGTCTTGAAGATTTATGTTTGCTTGTGCAATTCCCCAAGCGAGGTGTCATTAAATTAGCCCATGTGTTTCTGTAAGAGGTGTGTTAAAAGCATGTGCTAACAAGCAATTTCTCAAAAGTTAAACAAGGGGAGAATGGGAGATGGGGTGGCCGGCCATGCTTTGAGGGTTTGAGTGTGGGTTTATTTGTTTATTTATTTTTTGTCTTTTATCCAAAAGAAGTCATCCATTCAAATTCGTGACCAAGGTATAAGTAACCATTGCTCATGTACAAGGCTTTAAGACATCTCTTTTGGACATAGGATTGAGTCTTCCAAGTGGCCAAATTAGGAACAATTATTCAATGCTTTTAGAGCAATGCTCCATTCAAATTACTGGATGACACATATTCACATGCTATATAAAACAATGACAAAAATGTGGAGGAGTCTACTAAACACACCAATGATTGTGAAGTTAGAGCACCACCTAGACTTGCTCTAAGTACATTGAATATTTGCTCCCAAATTAGGTGTCAAAAGTCATATGGGTTGTGTAAGAAAAGTACAAGGTGTAAACATCTTAATTTCTAACTCGCAACCATCATTCAACAAAATTTGAATTTTAAAGTGGGAAATGACAAGGTGGCCGGCCAAGTGAGGGGGTGAGGTAGGTGTGGGCCCCACTAGGTTAATTTCCAATCAATTTTGTTCAAAAGTGTGACTAACTTGGAATTGTTTCAATTGGTGCAACTAAATGATCAGGCCTTGAGTGTAAGGCACTCAACCCCTTTAATCAATCTTAAACAATGGTAGTTGGGTTATGAGTGAGTTCATTGAATCCAATATGAGTAAAGTATGAAGTGTTAACTGGCAGACTTAGGCTCATTCTTGAAAAATTATCAAATGGCCTACTAAAATTAAATTGTGTATAATTGAATCATATAAGGTCTAAATCAATTAATGGAATCAATTTCTAGCCTTAAGAGTCATGGACTAAACCTGAATTAGCCAAGGGAAAATTGGTAATTTTGAAAAATTATATATATAATAATTAAGGGGAGAAAAATACAGTTCATTACATTGCTGATTGCAATCATAGACAAAAGCATCACTTAGAGGTACCAACCAGCAGGTTGGCTAACATTATCTAAAGACCAAAACTAATAGCCATCTTGGGGGTTGCCCGGTGGGTTTAGCTATGACTTATGGAGAGAAATTGGGGGGGAGGGAGGGTTTGAAGAAAGCTTTAAAACAGAGAAGTTTCATATCATTTTGATTGATTGTTCCCATACTCGTTTTTATAGTTTTCAATGATTTGTTTTTCTGTATATAAATTGTTTGGGGACAAAACATGCCGCATTATTTATAGAGACAGAATCTTAGTGAGAGAAAAACATGATATATTTATGTTATGCATAGTTAGAGTGGGGGAATGTGACTTATATACACCTCATAAATATGAATATACAGAAGAATTCTCACAGAAAACGTATATTGGTAGTAATACAGTTCTGAAGATTTCTGATAGTGGCTGGAAGAGAGTTATTTTGGTTGGAGGATAATAAAGGATATATCTGATTTTTTTTCGTCAAAATAATTATATCAATTTAAATTGCACATGTTTTGCGGAAACTGATGTTAACTGAAAAACCACAAGCATGATCCTTGTAATTGTCAACAACTTCAGAGGGTATTATTGTATTTTACTCTTCCTACCTGCAAATTTTTCATTCCCATTAGTGTTTTGTGTGCTGCACGGATACATAGCTCACACGCACGTACACACACAGTCCCTTGTGTTATATATATAAGAGGAGCTAACATTATTGGTAATGTACAGTTTGAGACAGGATATTATCGATTTGGCAAATCCGGGCCTTCAAACTGCATACAAGTTCACGATCACGTCTCGGATGGTACAGGTGTATGATTGCTTGCTTCCTTCATCGAAACGCCAGTAGATCACCATTTTTTATTTTGTTTTTTGTTTTTTGTTTTATGTTCTATGTTTTGTTGTTTTTTCATTTTTCTTCTCATTTTTTGTTTTTATTATTTATTCTTTTAGCACCTTGTGCTTCTGTAATGGGTAGATAATGAAGTTCTGAGACAGGCAGTAATTGTTTGCCTTTTTAAGGTTTGAGGCAATGACGAGGGTACTACATTTTGTTACAAAATGAACAATCTTTCAAGGAGCTGGAAGGAACTATTTTTTGTTGTTCTATTGATGAGTACCTAAACTTATTTGACTTATAGTTTTGAGTCTTTGTTTTGTTGAAGTTGTATAATCTTTTTCCAGCCTTATTTGACTTCCAGTTTTGAGTCTTTTGTTTTGGGCAGGAATATTCTTTATGTCTTTCAATTGTCTACTTTATATCACTTCCCGCTGATCGAATCTTCGAGCTTTATTTTATTCCAAGAAGCCTTTTTTTTTTTTAAGATTTCTTGATTTGTCTGGTCTTCTTTTGCCAGTTTGTTTCCTAGTGTTGGTGGTGGCATGGCTTACCCCATACCGTTCATGATATTGAGATATTCAATACCATCTTTAAGGAGTGGTGAATCATGACCTTGACAAAATTCCTAATCACAAAAATTTTCAATATCATTCACTTCATGGATAAATAAAAAAGATATAGCTCTTTCAGAGCAGCAAACCTTCGGCTTCCCAAATTTTTTCGAATGATCTTTGATATGTAATAGGAAAATATATAATAAATAACCTTATACCATCAATTACCATAAATGAAAGAGTTGTTGAGCTATTGATCTGTCCTGCTGATTGAGAAATTTATGTAAGTTCGTCTATCTAATATTTGGTTGTGATAAGCTTTTCAACCATTTTAGTATTGTCATTTGTTGAAACTTTATAACGATCTCTATCAAGAAATTCCCAGTCTTTTGTGGGCTTCAGATATCATATTTGATATGACTGATAAAAATATTCTCTTTCATACGAACTCACAATGCTATCGAAATTCATAATGTGAAATATTTGTCCCATTGGTAGTTTTTATCCGAGTGCATGGTTTTGATAGCTGCTGAAAAACATTCAAGTTATAAGTTTTAAAATTTGAAAAATAACTTGATTAGTTCATTTCAAAGTAATATTTTCTCAAACAATTCTTTATGATTGATGATATCTGATAAAGGTGAGTTGAGGAATATTTCTTCTTCTATTAATTTTGAAATGAGATCTTAAAAGAATTAATTTTGAAATGAGATCTTAAAAGAATTTTTTAAATTTTTGTAAATAGAAAATGATAGATTATCAGAAAGCTTGGTCTCTCAATTGGAGAGATCCACTATATATAATAATTATAAGAGTATGTACTGCAAAACTATAATGGGTCTTTATAGTTAATGGGCCTATCTACAGAGGTTATATACATGCATCTAATAATATTACTTACACTCCTTTTCAAGTTGGAGTATAGATGTCAATCATGCCCAACTTGTTACAAATATAATGAACTCGTTGACCCACTAATGACTTAGTAAAGATATTTGCGAGTTGTTCTGTTGTCTTTACATGACCTAAGAATATAATGCCCTTTTGACACTTTTCACGGACAAAATAACAGTCAACTTCAATATGTTTTGTCTTCTCGTGAAATACTGGGTTATTAGCGAAATGCATAGCTGCCTGGTTATCACACTACAACCTTGTAGATTTCGTCATAGGTATGCCAATCTCTTCTATGATGGAGAGGGAGAGGGAGTTCCTAGGTTATAAAAGAAAAATTTTAGACCTTTATATAGCAACAATGTCTTTTTTCAGGTGGTAAAGACCCTAACAGAACTCCGCAGTTAAGCGTGCTTATGCTGGAGCAATGCAAGGATATGTGACACTCCGGGAAGAATAAAATCGTAAGGGCTTTTGCCAAAGTAGAAATATCGTTGCCACGAGAATGGTCGAGGTGTTACAGATGGTATTAGAACCGACTTTTTCCATTTCCGAGTGTGGGCCATTGCCGTCTCACGTGACATGTTGGTGGGCTACTGAGTGGGCAGGTCGATAAAGGACTGACAGGCTACTACACGGGCACGCGTAGCCTTAAGGGGGGTGGATTGTGATATCCTGGTATCCCACATCGGGATAGGAGATGGAGTTCCTGGGCTATAAAAAAAAATCTTGGACCCTTATATAGCAATGAGGCATTTTTCTAAGTAGTAGAAATCCTAGCAAAACTCCGTAGTTAAGCGTGCTTATGTTGGAGCAATGTAAGGATGAGTGACCCCCTGGAAAGAATAAAATCGTAAGAGCTTTTACCAAAGCGGACAATATCGTTGCCACGAGAATGGTCGGGGTGTTACATACTCACCACACTTACCGCAAAGGCAATGTCTGGGCGTGTCATGGTGGTGAGATAATTTAATTTTTTCACTAGTCGTCTATCTGTCTGGATGAGAGAACAACTCATTATCATCGTCTTTGCCCAACTTTTGACCCGAATCTATAGGAGTCACACTATCTTTGCTTCCCTAAAACCCTGCCTCGGATAGAATGTCAAACACATTTTCGTTGGGAAAGAAAGATACCATCTTTCTTCTATGCCACTTCCATGCCAAAAAAGTATTTTAGGGCCCCCAAATCTTTGGTTTGGAACTGGCTCTGTAGGAAAGTATTCAGATTACTTATCCCAGTAGTGTCATCTCCTGTAATCACGATGTCATCAACATACACAACTAGCATAAGAAATCCTTGTCCGGAGCGACGGTAAAAGATACTCGGATCTTTCCCACATTGGTGCAAGCCAAACGTCTGAGCCACCGAACGGAATCGATTAAACCAAGTCCATGGTGACTGTTTAAGGCCATAAAGGGAGCCTTTGAGGCGACATACTTTCCCATGCTTCCCCTGAGGAACGAACCCCGGAGGTTACTCTATGTAAACTTCCTCCTGTAGATCTCCATGTAAGAAAGCATTCTTTATGTCGAGTTGATGCAAGGGCCAGCTGCGAGTAGCAGCTAAAGAAATGAGCAAGTGTACAGACGTCATCTTAGCCACTAGTGAGAAGGTATCAAAGTAATCCACGCCATAAGTCTGAGCATAACCCTTGGCCACCAAGCGAGCCTTCAACCGGGCCAACGAACCATCAGGGTTGACCTTAATAGTGTAAACCCACTTGTAGCCAATAGCGTGCTTATTGGGAGGAAGGTGAGCAAGCTCCCAAGTCTGATTATATTCCAAAGCTGCCATTTCTACTTCCATAGCCCGGCGCCATCCAAAATCAGTGACTGCCTCTTGTAGTGACCTAGGAAGAGACACAGAATTTAGGGTGGAAATCAAGTACTGAGTAAAAGTAGGGACTACTTATAGGATTGCACATAAAGAGGATTATCACGACATTGACAATAACTTTTACGAAGAGCAATAGGAGCAGTACTTACAATCTCAAGTGAGGATGAGCTTGGAGCCAATGACGGGATGACTGGCTCGATAGAGGCTGCGGGAGTAAGCTCACTATCTTGTAGAGGTCCGGGACTAAGAGCTGGAGCCTGCACTGAAGTAATATAATATAGCAAGAAATCAGCATCCATAGGGGATGGAGCAGGATTAGACGCAGGATTAGACTGGACAGAAGGTGGATAGTAAGATTGTGACTCGACGAAGATAACGTCACATGACACCACAAATCGACCAAGATCGTGAGAATAACACTAATATCCCTTTTGATTTCGTGAATACCCAAGGAAAATACACTTTAAAGTTCGAGCATCTAATTTTGAAATGGAGGGTCGAGTGTCACGAACATAACATACACAATCAAAGACTCGAGGGGGGAGGAAAAAAGACACTGAATGGGAAATAGGACTGAGTGTGGGTTCTGGCCTTGGAGAACAGTTGACGGCATCCGAATGATGAAGTAACATGTCATAAGTACAACTTCACTTCAGAATAGCTTCAGTACCTTCATATGGAACATAATGACACGAGTCACCTTGAGAAGGTGATGGTTCTTCCTCTCTACAATACCATTCTGTTGTGGTGTATCTGGGCAGGATGACTAATGAATGATACTGTGTTGTGTAAGAAATGTTGACAGCTGATTTAAAAAGTATTATCCACCGTTTTCACTGTGTAAACATCATATGGTAGTATGAAATTGAGTCTGCACTTCCGCATAGAATGATGTAAAGAGTGAACATAATTTAGATCGGTGCTTCATTAAATATAAAAAAGTAACTCTCGAATAATTATCCACAAAAGATACAAAATAGCGAAAGCCCAATGTCGAAATCACATGACACAAACCCCACACATCGGAATGAACAATCTCAAAAGAGCAACTAACTCTTTTATTTATTCTCGGGTACTATGGCACACGCAGGTACTTTGCAAATTGACACGACTCACAATTAAATGGGAAAGTAGACTTCAAATTTGGACACAAAACTCTAAGAGTAGACACTGAGGGATAACCAAGACAGCAATGAACATCAAAATAAGACGTAGATATGCTGGAGCAAGCTACAGGGTTAGGAAGCTCATCTAAGATGTAGACTCCTCCTTCCACACGACCGTTACCAATAGTCTTTCTCGTTGCAAGATCTTGAAACACACAATAATCAAGATAAAAGAAGACCGAGCATTGCAAATTCTGAGTAATCTTGCTAACGTCTTTAAATTGAAAGGTAAACTCAAGATGTGCAGAACTGAAGTGAGTGGAAGCAAAGGTGTAGGGTTCACTAAACCACGACCCTTAATCATAACAGATGATTCATTAGCCATAGTGACTGAAGTGGAGTTACCAAATGGCTAATAAGAAGATAAAATACCTGTAGGACTAGTCATGTAATTGGATGCACCATAGTCGATGACCCAGGTGGGAGTAGAAGTGGCAGCGAATGCTGTAGGATTACCTATCTGACCAAATTTTGCCGCGGGAGGTGGTCGTGGATCAGTCAGCTGAAATTGAGTAAAGCGTGCATATTCTTCATCCGTCATCTCCACAACCTTCTTTTCTGGTTGGTGGACTGTTACCGAGTCATTGGCAGCATTAGCAGCATAGGACGGCTCAGATCCTGGTCCGCCTTTTAACTTCTAGCAGTTCCTTTGAATATAACATGTAGCTCCATAGTGGTGACACACTCTCGTTTCATGCCCACCATCACGGTCATAACCACGACCACCGCGTATGCCTCCTCTGCGCTCACGACCGCCAGTAGTAGTCATGAGAGCAGATTTATCAGATGTGTCAAATGATGGAGCTCGGGTGGTGTCCTCATAAGTAACCCATAAAACTCGTCAAAATGCGTCTGAGATTGTTGGATCTTCAAGGCTGGGAAGGATCTGTGAGCAAGCGGATGAAAGCTTAGGATCCAAGCCTGCAAGAAATCAAATAACACCAAGTTGCTCCCTTTGCTCCTGCATCTTCCTCACATCAGTAGTCAAGGGCATAAAAGTGGTAAACTCATCATAAAGGGTCTTGAATTCAGCGAACTAATTGTTGAGAGATCACCCCTATTGATTGAGTTTGAAGAAACCTTTCAAGACATCAAATAAGTGAGAGAAGTTATTGGTGTTTGAGTATAAGAGATCCAGAGAGTCCCATAACTCCTTGACAGTATTGCCGTTGCTGACCAATACTTTGACTTTTCTATCCACGAAATTAAGGAGTTAGAAAAAAATTCTTGCGTCCTCCTATAACCAGCTATCAAAAATTGCAGACTTAGAATTGGGAAATCATCCTTTAAGAGCCTCTCATTCCCTTGGTCCCTAAGAGTCATTAAGACCATTTTTCTCCACACTGAAAAGTTAGTACCATCAAGTTTTTCATCCACAAGTCGCGAGGATAAAGAAATAATCTCTGTAACATTGCTCTGTGAGCCTTTGGAGAGCCTAGATCCACTGGACGGGGTTCCCTCAGTCATTGCAATACGTCACAAGAATCAATAAATAAGTCCTCTTGAGTTGCAACAGTGAAATTAGTAACAGTAACAAACAAATTGATAACCTCTCAGGCCAAAGGCTGGGATAGTAGTCGAACAGTAACATTCAAGAGAACTGGTAATCTCTCAGGCAACGCCGACCAACGAACTGATCAATACAGCCGTCGTCGACCCCTGTAGAAGAAACCAGAGCCATCGTTGACTCCTTTGGAACAAACCAGAGGCTTCATCGACCCTTTTCGAAGATAGCAGAGGCGTCGTCAACCCTTTTCGAATACAGCAAAGGTAGTAGAGGCAGCGTCGACCCCTTTGGAACAAACCCTAGGTGCCGTCGAACCCTTTGGAACAAACCTTAGCCGTTGTCAATCCCTTTCAATCAAACCAGAGAGTTCGTTAACCCTTGCCGACCACCGAGATCCCAAGAATAAGGCTTGCCGACGCCGCCGACTGTCAAACACTCCAGTCGAACCCTTGCCGACCACTGAAATCCCAAGAATAAGGCTTGCCGACGCCGAAATAGCAAGGGCAAGCCTTGTCGACCACCAAAATCCTAAGGATAGGGCTTACCGATGCCGGAACTACAAAACAGGTTAAGGTTTTGCTTACCTTACCTCTGATACCATGTAAAGAAAGAATAATAGATTATCGGAAGACTTGGTCTCTCAATTGGAGATGTCCACTATATATAATAATTACAATGGTATGTACAGCGAAATCCTAATAAGCCCTTATAGCTAACTGGTCTATATACAGATATTATATACATACATCTAGTAATATCACTTATAATTCTTTCATAATGATCTTCTCAAAATTGTTTGGATGTGTTAGGAATATTTACTAAAAGTCACATTTTATGTAATGAATTTTGGTATTCATTTTTATTTATTAATAAAATTAATTATTTTTATGTTAATGAAAATTTGTATAAGCAAACTTTGCACTGTATTGTTGTTTAATATTATGCGTTTGTGTTTTTTATTCTATACAGTAGATACTCTGGTATGTAGAGTTCGATTTAACACAGAAGATCAGATTATCGGTTGTTGTAGAATATAAATTTTTTTATTCATGATTTTAGATGAAATTAGACACATTATCGGTAGAATTGTAGCATAGTATTTTAGTAAGTCTTTTATAATCTAAAATCGATTCTCAACCAAGTCCTCTTTGTGACTTAAAACTAACTCTTTGGTTTTCCTCATACCTAAAATTGACTCCCCGGTGAATTTGATGATCTTAAATTGATTCCCCACCTTTTGGTTATCTTCATCACTTAAAACTGACTTTTCGGTCTATTTCATGACCTACAATCGATTCTAAACATTTCAGTTTTCCTCATGACCTAAAAATGAATTTTTAGTTTATTTCATGACTCTTAAACTAATTCTCAGCTTTTCGTGACCTAAAAAGTGGTTTATTTGTTTACATCACGACTTGTTTGCCTTGCATCATGATCTACCTATTTGCATCATATGCATTGCCCATGAACTATATTTTGGTCTAATCCTTACAATAAGGTACGTAGGCAACTCGATAAAAATTCAAGTACGATCACGCTTTTCTGTATGCTTGTGTTTTTATAGCCTAAGATTGATGGCTTAGCAAAAGGGATTGTCTCTAAAACTTTGATATTCACTCGTATCACATGTTATAGCATAAGTTCTGTTAAAGATGGGCAACTGTAAACACTCCAATTTGATCAAGCTGGTTTAGGCTCACTCAGGTGTTCCCTAATGATGAGAAGTCATGAGATCACAGTAAAAGAATGCTTTCAAGTGATTGTGGGACCAAGAACTCAACTTGAAAGGAAAGAAAACACTTCATATCCTAACCATCCCACACCCGTAACATTTAACCAATATGGTTGTTTTGGTGCTGTAGAGACTCTCGCGACCATGACATCCAATCTTCACAGCCGCATTGGTGCTTTCATCTCACTAACAGTTGTAACATCCAACCATCATGGCCGTCCTAATACTTCGATCCTTCACACAACCACAACATTCAGAAGTCATGACCGTCATGTTCTTCTTAGATTCCTCGCGGCCACAGTGTTTGATGTTCACTGCGGCGTTCTTAAAATAGAACTTTCCATTCCTAACATGTGGCAGCGTGTCATAAGGCATCATCAGTACCTAGAAATCTATAAATACCCCATTTTCTGCCATTTGAAAGATACATGAATTTTGGGACAAAAAATGCCAATACTCTCTTAAACTCCTACTCATCCCTGATAACTTGTCTAATTCACCACCGTTCTCGATATTGCTCACACCGTATCATTACCCATTCTACTATCGAGGCCGTTTTGAGTTGAGTTTGAGATATTACGATTACATGAAGCACTTCCAGTGATTGATCACATTCTTGGACCGACGCCGTAGATTGAAGAGACGCCCAAGTAAATTTCTTCATTTTAGATATTCATGGGCCGTCGTAACGACTCTATTTTCATTCCTCCTTCATTGGGAATGCTACGGCTAGGTTTTCATTAAATTATTTTTATGAAATTTAAAATGTTAGTCTTTGCTTAAGATATGCTTGTTCTTATCTTTCTTTTTGATATTTTCATGGTAGAATAGGATATTCAAAATAACTTTAAAATCACAATTTTCCCTTATTATCTACACACATACACATTATTCATATTCAAAATCCTTTTGGCTCATTTGCACATAGCAGCCACAAGCTCTAGTTGCCACGACCGTGAGATTTTCTTTGTTTTAGTGGCGACCACAACCTTTGGTTGTTACGGTCAAGAGGTTTTCATTATTTTATATGACAACTGTAACCTTTGGTTGCTACGACCGTGCTTTTTTTTTTTTCAATGACTCAAATCATGTCTTGAATACTGTCTGTTTTGTTTCTCAATGAATCAAGCATGTTGAGCTAAAATATAATAACATGACCCCTTAGATAGATTCTTTGCTTCTCAAACATGTTAGATGGGATTTTTAATTTTTCTTGTTTACTTTTAAATGATCTCCCTCTAACTTCTGTTCCTGTATTAGTTCTTCTGAAAAACTTAAAATAAGAACTGAAAATATTTAGTAGATGCCAATCTAACAATTAAGCGATGAGTGTCAGCACATTTCTCATATTGTAATTTAGCTCCCAAGCCTTTTCTTTATGGTAACTTTTGACCAATGACTTACTTTTTATTTTTTTTGATTTCTTTCAAAAATTAAGTTTAAACTCTATTTTTCACATGTACTCTTATCCTGATTTTATTTTAATTTCTACAAAAAAGGAACCTTGTTTTTATAAAAAAAATGAATACATTGACACATCTCTCGCTTGACAGCCACTCCACAGTCTGCAAGTTCCAGAGTTCTAAGGTTTTCGACAATAGATCTATGATTTTTGAGTACAAAGGTTGGCGAGGAGTCAGCAAAGGATCCGAGATGCAGAGATCATGTTCAAATATAGAGGTGAAGTTCGGCGTCGAAGGAAGAGGAAGAAGTCATCAAACTGGGCTAGGGTTTTTCAATATTCCTCTCTAAAGGAAGAGGTTATCGGTGGTAACAACAGCTAGAATTTTGATGGTAACTCTAATACCATGATAGCAAAGAAAAAAAAAGAATAATATTATTACTTTTAACAAAAGTTTAATACCTAACGATTAATCACATAATATATATACACTAAATTGAGGAGGTTTTTGGTACCCAACCAGAGGCATCTTCTTCGGCCCCAAGAACCCCAATTCCCCACGTCATAACAAGTGAAATCCAAGCTAGTCGATTTATTGTCTTCCTTTGGAAGACGAAAGGGGCGTCTTGATTGGTAAAACAAAATATATTAATAGGCCTACCATAGATAGCATCTGAGCTTAAAGAAGGCTAGAGGCTTCACACATGCTAGGAGAGAGAGACAGTACAAAATCTTGGTTAGCCAGTAGCCAATCCAAAGCCTAAGAAAACAAGACGACAGAAGATTGTTGCTGTGTATCTTTAACGAATTCAACAGCATCACCAATAAGTTGAAATCAATTGGTATTGATTTCGCTGATGAAATTAAATCCTTTACACCTCTTGTCCACCTTGGTAGAAAGTTGGAATGGCTTTTCCATTGGGGTTATCCTACACTTGAAAGAAGAAGTCGAAAAAGAAATAAATATAGTGAGAATTTGATTCTTCATTACAATAGTAAATAGGTGGAAGAACTATAGAAAATCCTAATAATTTGAAAAGGAAAAAACTACCCTTTAACTATATTCAAAATAACCAAAAAAATACTCTCACAATATAAAGAAAAAACTTCGAAAAAGAAAACAAAAAAGAAGCAAAACCTCAAAAGAGAGAGAAGTCCTTTATTAAAAATGATACCTTGGAAAGGTGTAAATCTACTCCAAGAACAAAAGATTGTGCAAGTTGTATAAGTTGTAAGAGACGCGAATTTGCATGTCCAACTATTGTTTTTAAGTGTTCGAGTTTGTTTATGGTATGAAACAACTCGTAACATGAATCTAGCTTATTGATACAATCCAATAAACTCAACTTGAATTTATTTAATTTTTTTATCAACAAAAATTTATTAGAATGAATAACATATTTTCATTTATTTTTATTTTTAGAGTATGGGTTTTTCTGGTCTAAGTGCATCTTGTCTTTACCTTGAATTTTTTTCCTTGGTTAACAATAATTGTAGCTTTATCAATATTTTCAAATTCTTTAATTTTCTTTCTTTCCTGAAGAGGAAATAGGCCAATTCATTGGCATACTTTAGTAGAACTACTCCTAGCGACCTATGCATTCTGTTATCATTGAAAATTGGATGATCCATTAATCACAATTGGGATCATGTTCAAGCATACAAATCATACAAACAGAAAAGTTGTTAAAGCCATCTAGCTTTCTCAACACAGCAAACAAAACAATCGGTGAAACCATGAAATGGAAGAGAAAGTGGGAGATTCTAAATTCCCACACATTAAAAAAGTACATGCACCAAATGCATCATAACACTTGTATAGGATGCATGAATTATTGTACATTTAAAAATAGGTGAGTAAATTTGTGTGTGCATTTAGAACCTCCCCAAAAAAGTCTCGAGAAAGGGGGGGGGTG
>JAOTRH010000010.1:7948179-7972938 GCA_034768845.1 Heliamphora exappendiculata | reverse complement strand
TTTGGTTATGAATACGAGAAAAAGATAATAATAATTATTTTACAAAAAAAATAATAATAATAATTATGTTATCTGTTTTAATTAATAAAAGAGAAAGTAAATAATTTTTATCGTGGATAAATTTCATAGAAGTAAAAAAATAATTATTATTATTTTACCAAAATAATTCTTTTACTACTAATTTTTTACTTTTAAATAAGTAATTTAAGTAATATAAAAAATAATTAATTAGGTGAAATCTTTTTTATCCAAATTTCTTTAATTTGAAGAGGTCTCTTATTTGGATAAATTTTATAAAAATAAAAAAATTATTATTATTATTTTACAAAAATAACTTTTTTACTACTAATTTTTTTACTTTTAAATGAGTAATTTAAGTAATTTAAAAAATAATTAATTACGTGAAATCTTTTTTATCCAAATCTCTTTAATTTGAAAAGATTTAGAAGGTGTTTGAGAATACTATTATTAGTAAATTTTAACTTTTTACTATTAATTTTAATTATAAGTTATAAATTTTTTCAAGCGTTCACAATTTTTGATACAATTTATAATTTTTTTATTTATTTTAAATACAAATTATAATATTTACCAAACTCTTGTAACTTCTGTTATATACAACTACTAACCGTTACTGTTTTGTCATACGTCACCTTAAAAAAAAGGAGTTTGAATGAATAAATTTTTATTTATAATTTTATTTTTTTGTTTTTTAATAAATCAAACAAATAATTTGGGTTGAAAAAATAAAATTTTATTTTTTTTCTCCTCAAATCACTCAAAATAAACCGAATAGAGGGAGAGGGGAAAAAAAAAAAGAAAAGAAAAAGGGCGCCAACTTGGATCTTTCTTCTCGGTTGTTATTAATTTGGGTGGCGAAAAATACAACCACAAGCCGCACAATATCTATGAGGTCTTTTCTAGGAAACGTATGGCTACTGCCAGAACAAGCATAATCCTTTACTAAAAAGACATGTGACTTTTGGGTTTCTATGTTATTTTGGATATGATTATATTAAATATGAAAAATTAGTAATACCAAAAATTTTATATATTAATGAATTATAAATAAAATTATGTATATAATGAAAATTTTAGTTTATATTTAGTTAAAGTGGAATAAAGAATAAAATAAAGAGTTGTTGAATTATTTTTTACCGTTAAATAAATAAAAAAGATAATTCGAAACTTAATACTAATAATATCAAATGGGGTTTGATATTGCTAATCTCATAAATGAGGAATTAACAACTCTCCAACTGTTAGTTCGAGTCTCGTAATATAAACGTGGAACTCACAATACTAAGGGAATAAAATTTTTTTGTTGGCCCACCTTGTTCCCCAATCCAATCTAATCCCATCTAGTATCTCATAATAAACAATGCATTGTTTGGAGGATTTTGTTTGTTTGTTTGAATTTTTTCAATAATTTGATATAAATATTTTATTTTTTTGTTTTTTTTTTGTGATAAAAGAATTCCAAAAATTATGCCCGCGGTAGCCAAATTTAAAAGAAATTCACTAAAAACGAAAAAATTAAAAAAAAAAGTCAAAAAGCCTACTTAAGTTATCTTTTTGTCTTATATAAATATTTTTTAGGTTTTGATTAAAAAAATTACTTTTCTATTTTCTCATGGCGAGAAAAATTTAGAAAATATACTCACTTATACCAATGTTTAAAAAAATTCACTAAAGACGAAAAAAAAACTATAGAAAAAATTGGTCCAAACACAAGCTAAGATTCTACTTTAGCTATAAAAAAAGTTAATTTTTTAAAATATATATATAATTTTTAAACTATATTGTTTGGTTTTTTAAAAAATTAATTTATTTTTTTATATATATATTTAAAAATTATACACATCACAAATATATTAATTTTTTTCTTTGAATAAAATAATTATAATAACTTCAATTAAAATGTTATCTATATTTTTAACAATAAAAAATATCATCTTAAATACTAAAACTTAAAAATAAAAAAATAAAAATATATTAGACCTTTTAATAAAAAGTAAAAATAAAACTATACTAAACACTTGAACTTTTTTCTTTTTTTATTCTAAATTAGTTAAATTTTTTTAGATATTCCAAATCGAAGGCTTCTTTATGCTTTTTTTTGCTTATTTTTTATCTTTTGTAAAATTCTTTTATCCCTATCAAAATATTTACTTTTTTGAATTATGTTGATAAAAAATGAAAATACAAAAATATATCAAATTATAAAAAATTAAGGATAAAAATAAGTAATATTAAATTTTGATTAAATCTGAATTATTTTTATTTTTAGTAAACTTTTAGTATTGTTGAAATTAACAGCTTATATATTATAATTTATAGTAGATATTATGAGTATTTGATAAAAATAATAATTTATAATTGAAATTAAAAAAAATAGTTGTAGTATTCTGTAATAGAAATTATGAGTATTTAAAGAAATTATAATACTTATAGCTAAAATTATTAATAAAAATTTAAAAATTACTAACAGTAACTTTGTCAAACACCTTATTAACTTTCTTTTCAAATTATTGTTTAAACTTTCAAAAAAATATAAGAAATATTATTTGTATTTCTTGGTAGTTTGATTCAATGGAAATAAAACTCTGGCAAAAAATATGTTAAACGCATTAAAATTATTTTTAAAAAACTTTTTTAAGCTATAAATTATTTTTAAAACTTAAGATTCGATTATTACTACTGTTCTCCACTATTGCCTTGAATTGATGGACTAAAAAAAATAAAAATTTAAAAATAACAACGTTAATTATAACATATTTTAACTATATTTTATGAGAGAGAGAGAGGTATAGATGTATTAAGAGAGAAAGATAGTACAAACATTTTAAATACTTTCATTTCCTATTAAAATCCAAGGAAAGCGAATAAAAAATGAAATGTTTATAATAAAATATATATTTTAATGTATAATATTCCCATTTACTTATTTTTATAAATTTTGTATGTCACTTTATGCATTTCTTTCCCTCTATTATTATTGTCAAACCAATTTTTTCTCCCTCACCTTCTTTTTCTTTCCTGACTATTATTTTTCTTTGGCTTTCTGTTTCCTCAATACAAGCAAAGGCATAATCATTTTTTATTATTATTACTATCATTATTATTGTCATAGTTCTACTAATACTTTCTACTACTTTTACTATTGTCATTTGTACCCTCAAATACTGCCACAATATTGCGATAAGTAATGCTATAGATACTCTTGTTATATATTCTTTCAGCTACTTTTATCATCTCAACCTTTGGATAATGAATTTGACATAAAATACACTATTTTAAACTCATCATCTAACAATTGAGATAATAGAAATAACTAAAATAGTGTATAACAAGAGTGCTTGTAACATTACTAAATTGCGATTACTGCCATAAATATTGTTACTCTATTTGTCGCCATTGCTATTTTGTGATGTCATAAGTAGAGAGAATTCGAGAGAGAACTAAAAAAGAGAGAATCAAAATGTCCGAGATGTTTTAAAAAAGATGGAGGAATTGTCACAATTATTATCATTGTCATCTCAACAAATATATATATATATATATATATTTCTTGTGGAAAATAATATTTGGACTCTAATTTAGTATTCATTAATCCCATTGAGGGTTTAAGCCTCATTTGGCTTCACTTAAAAGTGTTTTTTTTGTCAAAAAAATCAACTTTTAAACTGTACTGTTTGGCATATCAAAAATGTCACTAGCTTTTCTTTCACTTCTTTTTTTTTTAAAAGTCTATACATATCCAAAACATTTTAACTTTTTGGGAGGGTTTACACCATATTTTGTTAATAATAATAATAAGGATTAAATAAGCCTATCGAAAAATGTAAAATTAAATAACCTATCGAATAACAGAGAAGTTATTAAAGCCTTTTAAGGCTCAGTAGGCAGTTCATTTTAAATAATTTCTATCGAATTTAATTCTTAAATTGCAAGAATAATATTATTAGTCTGGAATAATGCTTTAAATGAATTGTTCAGAAATAAATTCACGTGGCGTAGCAAAATGAGCATAGAGCACACGTTTGTTGTTTTTAATCAGGAGATAGCCGCCACAATTGGTCACACGTTCCCTTGAGTAGTTGAAAAGACATGACCAGGCAAGAACAGTTAAAAGGCACGTTCAAATAACACGTACATGCAAAATTGACAAGTGGCAATCATAAGTTTAGAACGGTAAGAGACAATTAAGAAATTGCAAGCAACGCGTGGCATTTCAAACTTGACGAAGCAATTATTGAAAATTTTCAATAGTTATTAAAATATATTTATAAATAGGTTAATTGCAATAAATAGGAGAATTTTTCTTTTATCCTTTTATTTTTTTTATAAATTTTCTTTGCAGTTCATAAGAGTAGATCGTAATATCTGTAAATAATTCTCTATCAAAATAATAAAATTTCAGTTTTATTATTTTTTATTTCATCATTTGTGATTTTTTTGACAAAGTCCTAAAAGAAGGCATAGGACCCAAAGTAATCGCTTGGTATTTAAAAGAATTTTTTTTTAAATGAGATTGATTTGTTTTTTGGATAATAGAGGGATAAAATGATTATAATACACTAATTTAAAAAGTCCACTTTTCTCATAAAAATAAAGAATATCGTGCTAATATCCTAAATACTACTACAACTTAAAAATAAAAATATAAGCATGTTAAACATTTTAATAAAAAATAAAAAAAATTAAAAATTAAAAAATTACTACAATAAATTATTCCAAATAATTTAATTTAATTTAATTTTTTATAAAAAAAAAAGTTAAATCTCTTAAAAATCAAACTTTTTAAACATTCTAAACTATGACTAAAAAAAAAAAAAAAAGTATGAGAAGCTTAAAGTAAAGTCTAAAAAATCCTATTTTATTTATATGATTATTTTATTTGCTTTAAGCTTACCCCTACTACAGGCAATAGCTACTCACTCTTGAGGTGTTAAGTGTGCTTGTGAACATTACTTGTTTTGGATTTGTGTTCAAAATTAAAGAAATTTCTTTTGGTGTATATCTATATTTTCATACTTACTTTTTTATAACGGATAAGAGAAGACTAGATAAGTTGTCTACAAGTAAAGGGAGCCAGTAGAGGCAATTGTTCCTAGATGTTTCTAACATTCATTGCAAATATAACTATAGTTTTAGAAAGATTTTGAAAATTGGTAATATTGAGAATTTCATACGATATTAGTTTTGTCTATATGCTTGGTTAGTTTCTTAAGATTTCTCTTGTTGTTGATTTACTTTTTCTCATCTAATACTTTTTTCCATAGCTAGTTTCGCTACGAGAAAAAAGAAATTCTAGTATGACAAAACAAGTTAGGAAAAAGAGCACAAAGAAAAAAGGTTGGGAAAAATTTAACGTCAAAAATATATATATATGTTCGATGATTCAAAAAATATATTTTTATTAACTTTTAACAAATACAATAATACGAAATTACAGGAAAATAAAATAACAAAAATAACAGGAATAGAATTTGCAAACCGAGTCCTGCAAACGCAGTTTCCTTAAGAATGATTCACCGCCTACCGAGGGTATTGTAGATTTTCTACCGGCGCCACTCTCCCAGGACAAAACGGCTACACGATCGTTGGAACACCACTAAGGATCGGCTACGAACGTACTCCGTCTGTCTTTCTCTCTGTTACAGTTTGCTATATAATCTGAGTTGTATCTCTCATTTCTCACCTCTATTGTCATCCCTGTAACATTTGCTCTGTATGTTTTCTTTTGTTTCTTTTTCTCTGTCCTAAAAACTGAATGGAATGACAACATATATAAACCTTTCATTATAGAAGGGGTTACAGGGGAATTAATAGCCATGAATGGTATTAATTTTCAGGATTCAATTGCCTATTGAATGACCAATTCAATTGCAATTGAATTTTGCTATTAAATTTTGAAATTTAATGACTAATAAACTCATAAAATTCTAACACAATGAATGCAAAATTTACAATTGTAGACCTCTCAAGCAATACGCAGAATACTACGAAGAAAAATGGGATAAAATGACTACGTGACTTTTGTTCTTTTTCTTCTTTTCTCCTTCAATTTTTTTTTTCTAAAGAAGTCTCGCTCTGACATCTTGACAAGTCATCCACTAAAAAGCAGTGCGCCCTCTTTGAATTATTAAGTTATATAATACTTATTGAATATATAGAACCAATTGCATTTTAGCCCATCGTATTTATCAGTTGTTTATAATAATTTTTTTTGTAATTTTATCTTTTAAATATTTTGAAAAATAAAAATAAAAAGTCAAGTGAGAAGTTATTGATGAATTGTCTAGTACATGAATTAGTGGTAATTTTTTATTTACCATAATTCCCCCTTGACAGATGAAGAATAAACTAATTCTGCTATAAAAGTTAAAAGTAATACCAAATTAAGTTCTCCATTGATAATATAGTATAGATTTTAAATTTGTTTGACGCAATATTTATAACATTTTCTTAAAATTTATGATAGAATATGATTGTACAGACAACTTTTTTTTAAACTGGAACGGTTGGTCTAGTAGTCGTAGTGCAGCTACACTATATACTAATAAAAAATATCTAAAATTTTATCTCGAAAGTGATTTATAAGGTGTGGATTCATATTTAATAAGACGTGAAATACGCTTCAAGTGAATCTTAACTATTCACTTTAAATTCTGAATAATTTTTTGAATATTTTTTATTGATTCTTAGCATTGCTGAAAATCAATTTATACAGTACTTTTTCTTCTAGCTAAAGAGAAAACAAATTTTGATGATTTTTTTTTTAAATCTCAAAATATAAGTTAAGAACCAGGTAAAGTGCTCTACTTAAGATAAAATTTAAACTTTTTCAAGTGGAAAATACTCAGGCACCTAAAATATCTAACAAGTTTAAAAAAATATATATTCTCTACAAAAGGTGTTTGAACTTTACAGTCCAGTTTTTTAATACAAATACGCTTTGTTTACATACGTAATACGTAATGATATTTAATTAATTTAATTTTTTACATTGATGATTTATATATACACTAAAAGTAATAAAATGATTTATATATACACTAAAAGTAATAAAAATAAAGAATTCGAATCATTAAAGGGACACCCATCTCTTAATCTTAATGTCTTTATTACCACTTCCTGTAATCACCTTGGATAACCATCTGTGCTGACTTCAGACAATCAAATACGGCCACTCTTGATGACCTTTAAATAAAGATTCATTTAACTGTACAAATACATATAAAATGAACATTTACTACTTGCATGGTCGTGGTGGCAAATGGCGTGATGGTTGTATATATAGTATGCTTTTATGAGAAAAAAAAAAAGAAAATAAGTTTTACTGTAAGGGTATAACTAATAATGAAATTTACCCGTTTTGTGTGGCTAGCTAGTTTTAGAACGAACAAAGATAAATTTAATTATTTAAGTTTATATTTGATTTAGCTTTTTTAAGAGTTTTTTTGTTTAAAAGCCTTTTAAAAAATTTACTTGTATGGTATCAGTTGACTTCTTTCATATATTTTTATAATTATTTTTTTTATAAAAAAAATTAAAAAATTAAAAAATATATAAAAAAACTAATTCAAACACAAACTAAATATAATTTATAGTGAAGTTTAAATGTCGTTGTGGCTAGTCCTATAACTAACAGTAAAATTTATTATTTTGTGGCCTACTGAAAAAGTCACTAAGAAGCTATTGAAAGCCATCAAAGAATCGCTAGAATTAGCCACTAGAAAGTCATAAAAAAAAGTCACTGGCAATAGGTGGGAAATAGTCGTCGGCGAAAACTAAAATTGAAAGGGATGACGTGGTGGCGAGTGGTGTATACTTAGTACTTAGGAGAATGTGTTAATAATAAAAATAAATTTATTCATAAAATTATTTAATATTAAATTAAAAAATTTTAGCTCATTAAATTTTTAAAGGAAGAACTTACAAAAAAAAAATAAAAAGAATAAATTATACTGACCTTTCATAAAATTCACGAAAACATTAATCATATCTCATGTAGTTTTTGAAATGTCACTAGCTTCCCATCGAATTTAATTTTTACATCAAATTAGTCAAATCGTTAAATTTGTTATTACTACTTAACGAAAACTACCCAAAATCACCTCAAAACCACTGCCCCTCAAACCCACCCAAAACCATTGGCTCTCAAATTCACCGAAAACTACTGTCGTCCAAAACCGCCAATCATCCACCACCACCGCCAGAGAGAAGAGAGAGAGAGAGAGCAGAGGAAGAGGGAAAGAGAGAGAGCGGGGAGAAGAGAGAGAGAGTGAGAGAGCGAAGGGAGAGAGATACGGCAGAGACGGCGTACTGCATGGGGGTTGACGGTAAATGGTTGGTGGCGACAGTGGCGTGCGGCGAGGGTAACCCACGATGATCGGCGCTGGCGGTGAGGGGTTGATGGCGACGGTGGCGTGTAGGGTGGGGGTCGACGGTCTTCAGCTGTCTCTTCCTCTCTCCCTCTACTCTCTCGCTCTCTCTCCTCTTATATATATATATAAGAGAACAGAGAAAGAGGGACGAAGAGATGAGAGAGAGCGAGTGAGAGACGGCTGGAGATCGTCGACGTATATATTACAGAGATGAGAGCCGCACGCCACCGCCGTCACCAACCCCTCACCGCCAACGCCGGTCACGGTCGGTCACCCTCGCTGCACGCCACCGCGACCACGCCGCACGCCATCTCTGTCGTCTCTCTCTCTGCTCTCTCCCTTTTCCTTATCTCTCTCTTTCTCTCCTTCCCTCTTTCTCTGCTCTCTCTCTCTCTCCTCTCTCCAACGGTGGTGGAGAACTGACGATTTTGAGTGGCGGTGGTTTTTTTGTGGGTTTGGGGAGAAGTGGTTTTAGAGGTGGGTTTGGAAGCAATGATTTTGGAGTGATTTTGGGGACTTGGGGGTTTCGGTAAGTAATAATAAAAAATTTAATAATAAAATTAATTTGATGTAAAAATTAAATTTGAAGAGAGTTTAATAATATTTTAGAAATTACGTGAGAAATTATTGATATTTTTGTAAATTTTAAAGGTGGTGGGTGTAATTTATCTTAATAAAAAAAAAGACATCAATTCTTTTTTATTTTTAAAAAGAATTGCATTTTAAAAAATAAAAAAGAAGGCACGGCGGACTCGCGGAATCTTATCTTATTCGCACCGAAGTCGATAGGAAGAAAAACTATTGCAGACGTCTCACTTCACCTCATACCAGAGCGTCTTCTTTCTTTGATTATGACGACGGCGACGGCGGCCGCGGCGGCGGAAGGGTTTGCTCTCAAATTCCCTTCTTTTAAAATCACAACAAACCCTAGCCGCCCTCTCATCATTCCGGCATCCCCAACTGTTCGATTTGGGTTTCGCAGATTTTCCTCCTCCTCCTCCTCGTCCTCCTCTTCTTGTCTCGCTGTTGTATTCACCGGAGCTTCTTCTTCTTCTTCTTCGGTTGTTAACAAAGACGATTATAAACTTGGACCTGATTCACTCGGACACACCACTCGGCCTCATTTTCCTATTCTTCACCAGGTACAGAGTTCAATCTTTTTTACTTTCAAAGAAAAAAACAAAAACGTCCAGGATCCTCGAAGCATTTCAATTTTGATATTCCGTTTGGTCACCGAGAAAATATAGGGATACGGAAAGTTTGTTTCATATGGAATGACGGTTAATTTCACTTTTCCGTAAATCGAATGATTCAATTTACCTTTCAAGTTTTCTTATTCATCAACCTTCTATATTCCTTTTTTTTTTTGTTGAAGTTTTCTCTGCACCTAAACAAGGACCCTTCTACTAAAGTTTATATTTTTCCATCGAGAATTTCTTCTCTTTGCTTGTTTGGGTTTATTCGTTTTTCATTTTTTTGACTATTTCTGCGAAGTTTCATCACCAGGTGTTTGGTGTAGTTGAAATTATAAATTTATAAGTTATAACTAAAAAGATTCCATTATAACCCAAAGTAGAAGTTATAAATGATTGTTATAGTTATAAACTAATAGGTCGTGGTTGCCTGATTGAATGATTGAATTAATAATGAAAGAATATATAATTTTACTTGATAAGTAGTCTTATAAGACTATTAATGAATGGATTATTAATACTATATTCTCTTAAGTATTGTATATTTTATATCTTGTAGGATTAATTATCTAATAGATGTATAATTCTTCCATCATTTGTTGAATTTAAACAAGAAAAATATAATTTTATAGGATATATAATTCAATTCAATGTTTAATCCGGTCAATCAAACATGCCCATAGTTTCAAACACTAAAAAAATTGTGTTTTTTGATTTAGAAATAAAAAGCTATAAGCACTTCTATTTGAATTTTTTTTAACAAATATTTTACTTCTAAAAACTGAAAAATAATTTCTATCAAACACTCTCATATATTATCCAGCTTTTTGATTATCAATTTAATTTCCAAGGCTTCAAGTCATACACACCCTTTTCCAGCATTTTCCTGTTCCTTCTCACCTCCTGGGCTGTGAAATTCATGTCTGATTTGATCACTTCATTTTTTTATCAGATATATTTTCCATTGCTGCATATGTTATTGCTTTTTAAGAATTTCTTGCACATATTATCTCAATGTCATAATGACATAACAATGTGTTATAACTTATAAGCAAGAAATGATTTTACAGGAAGTAAATGGTTCCAGGCTTGTCTACTTGGACAATGCTGCAACTTCTCAGAAGCCCACTGCTGTCATGAAGGCTTTACAGAACTATTACGAATCATACAATTCGAATGTCCATCGTGGTATTCATTTTTTGAGGTATTGAATACCTTATTGATTTAATATTTATGAATTTAAAGACACAAAGAACTTAAAAATTACTACATTGTTACCCTTTTGTTTTTTTTTCTTCCTTTGATTTAGTGCGAAGGCAACAAATGAATATGAGTTGGCTAGAAAAAAGTTAGCAACTTTCATAAATGCACCTGAGTCTAGTGAGATTGTCTTCACAAGAAACGCTACTGAAGCTATCAACCTAGTAGCTTATTCATGGGGCCTTTCGAATTTAAATCCTGGAGACGAGGTCTGCTCTCTTTCTTTGTTAAATTTCTTATTTGTCTTAATTGTTTTAGAAGCCTCTTTATGAACAACATTCACTTTATGTTAATGGGCAACTTATCTAGTAGAAAGTGACTGAAGTATCATACCCCCCTTCTTCCCCAACAAGTAAAAGCGTTTCTTTAAAAAGGTGCCAATTGATCCAAACTGGTACATGGTGTACTCCAAGAAAATTAAGAGAACCCATGCAAAATAATCCACATACTGTGGATGATCACTGAATCTTTTAAGCAAAATAATCCATGTACTGTGGATCATGTATCTTTTAAGAAAATATCTTCAGTTCTACTTGTTTTGCAAAAATGACCAGAAACAGAAAGAAAAAACTTGGAAATGGCAATGTCATGTCTCCAGGAAGAAACTAGAAACAGGAAGAAAAAAAAAACGCAAACTAGAAACAGAAAGAAGAAACTTGGATGTAGCAATGCCATGTCGTCAGGAAGAGTGAAAGTGTGAAAATTTAATACTGGAACTTCAAATATCCTGATGAAGGTTTTGCTGACTTCAACACCCATTCGTTTTTTCTTTATAATGTAATTTTTTGAGATCCCCTATTCCATCTGATCCGAGGAGTTTTACCTTAGAATGATTCACTAATACTGGATATCCTGCTGAAAAAAAGTGGTTTTCAAAATCTCTTGCAGGTTATACTGACTGTTGCTGAACATCACAGTGCTATTGTTCCTTGGCAAATTGTGGCTCAAAGGACTGGCGCCATTTTGAAATTTGTGAGTTTAACTTCTGATGAAGTTCCAGATTCAGCAAAACTAAGAGAGACGCTCTCAAGGAAGACAAAAATTGTAGTGACTCATCATGTCTCAAACATGCTAGGTACATGAAACGGCCAAACTATTTGCAGCCACACACACACGCGCGCACATGTTAAATTTCCCTTATTCCGTTGTGATGCTTGAAATCCTCGTGCTAACATTAATTGTGGCAGGTTTTAAATTATAAGAAAATTGTATTGCATATTGGTCTAGTTATCAACATTTAATACACTGATGCTTATTACATGAGCTTAATATCTAGTCTGCTATATCACCTGTCCATCGGAACAAGTAAAGTCCTAAAATAACACTCTATCTGACCTTCAAGGGGGAAGTGTGACCCCAGGCGGTGAAGTGTGCACTTATTATATTTTAGTTCAATAGTATAAAATCCACAACCAATTGCTGATGTTATGCAATTTCGTAAAGGAGTAGACTTTGTACTAGGCTCTAACCTTTCAGTAATTGCACAAGTGGCTGCCATTGTATTAACTGTCCTTGTTATACAGTTCAACAAAAAAGGCTATCTGTCGTTTTATGGACACTAATTAAATGGGTTATAGGAGGGTGTATAGAGCTAACTGTTACTATTTGCACAAAGTGGCTTCCGTTAGACAAAATGCTGACACAAATTTTGAAATGGAAAACCCTCGTTGAACAAATTTGTAGGAAATTCCACATGTTCAGCCTCAAGGTTTGGGTACTTCTCTAGTCCCAGTGGGACATCCCAGAAAAGTAGGTTGCATGCTTCTGATAATGAGACTTGAGATCTATTCTCCCAAATTATCCATCAGAAAAGGTTGCGTGCGACTCTCTTTTGAAGGAAATATGCCAATATCTAGGTCCTCTTTCCTTTTCGTGTTTCCTGCCCTTCTTTTGTGTGTATGGGCAAAGAAATGGGGGAGTGTGGGTGACATAGATTAAGGGCATACCTAACTTATAGCTTATGTTGCATGGACTTATATATCAGTATCGTGCAAGGATACATGTCCAAATGTCTTATTCATCTAATTTTCATGTCCAAAGGCACCAAGACATTGCTTTTCATTTTTTCTGAATATACATTTTTTAATATTTGGTCAAAGTGACGTTTGTGAACATAAAATGATTTTTTGTGCATAAATTGTTAGGACAACATGGGTATTTCCCAAATTCAGAACAGTCCATCTAACATGGCTATTAATTTTGTTAGGAAAACTCCATCGATCTATGTGTATGCTAATTTTTCACACAGCGGCGGGGGGGTAATGATAACCTTACCCTATAAATATGAAATAAATTTTGTTTCATTGACCCCCCATGGACCACTATTATCCTTATCAAACTTTCTTCATCTGGGCTGTTGCTGTCAGAGATGATAATAGCAAGTTTGCTTGTGTAGTTATTTTAGTAAAATATTTCTGGAATATGTGTTTTCCTTTAGATGTGGATTGAAGATCACCATGCATGATTCCACAATTATTTTAGTTTGTTCCTTCTTCATTTTTTTTGTAGCTTCTGTTCTTCCCATTGATGATATTGTGGGTTGGGCACATGATGTGGGGGCGAAAGTGCTGGTAGATGCTTGTCAAAGTGTTCCTCACATGGTGGTTGATGTACAGAGGCTCAATGCTGATTTCCTTGTTGCTTCATCTCATAAGGTTAGGCTATTGCCATGGATATAGTATTCTTAAGCATTAATTATTGCCCTATATTTGGAGTTAAGAAATAAACATGCTTCAGATGTGTGGGCCTACAGGCGTCGGATTCTTGTATGGTAAGAGTGAGCTGTTGTCTGACATGCCCCCTTTCTTAGGTAAGTCTTTTGCCTTTCAAAGCTATGAATTTAGGCAAATAGCTTCTCTTTCCTGCGAACTTTAGGCCATGCATGCAAATTTGATCAATTCTAGCTATGTGAGTACCAAAGTCATCAACACATTTCTCTAAAAGGGTTCTTAAGGTTTTTTTCTTTTCCGATGTGTTTTTAAAAAAAAAAAAATCACAGGTGGTGGTGAAATGATTTCAGATGTATTTTTAGATCATTCTACTTATGCTGAACCTCCATCCAGGTTAGTGGCTTATTAGTTGCATGACCACTATTTTATCTGTTCCTTTTCCTTGCATTGGTTGTATGTATTTAGGCATTATATGATGGAAGATCTTTTGCTTTTAGCAACCAAGTAAAGATTAAATTTAGTTTGGGCTGGGAAAAATTGGTTAGGGACCATTGGGACAAGCTAGATAATGGTTTTAGGATTTGGGTTTTCATTTATAATGCTAAATGATGAGTTGATCAGAGGTTAAAGCCAAATCCATGGAGCGGCATTGTGGTTGCAGAAAAACACTAATGAAAATAAGAGAATGGAAGAATATAGAAGAATTCGAAAAGGAGAGGGAAAATCCTAGGTACTAACCTCTGTTACCTGAAAATACGGATTGTTCTGGCAGGTGGAATGAAACAGAAATATGATACGATACATGATTAGTGTGATACGATTATGTTGGTTGAGATTATACTATTAAAATATAACAATCTTCATGTAGCACGACCACGAACAATCTTTTAGGAATCCGCACCTAAAGGACCTTAAGAATTCGCACCTAGGGACGAACTGAAATCCACACAAATTCTAAAGAAAATAATTTTTATTCACTCATTCAATAATCCAAAATATAAGCTAGAGGCCTGTAAATAGACTATTGAGATAGAAAGATAAGAATGACAAGAAGATAAACAACCCTATCTATACCATAACAAATCTTTTAAGATAGCTCATAACATAACAAAACTCTTAAGATAATGCTAAATAAATCTACTCATATCAAAGTGCATAATCATCATTTATCCATAGGAATACTAGATGTGCCACTGCCACAGTATCATGCTTGTGCCAATAAACCTGTGTAACAGGGTGTGGACCCCGTGTGCGCACCAAATCTTCTTCTTAGAGTTAGACATTTACAAAGTATAGTCTTTTCTTTATCGACTAAACATGTCAAAATTATATTTCTAGAAACCTTATAGTGCAATTTTTTCTTAGACTTTGTCATGCCAAAACATGTAGCCATTTTTCAAATTAATTATGTAAAAAAACTTTTCTAGGTTCATTGCCGCCGTTTTTTCTCATACATGTTTTCATGGAAGATCTAATTCTCCCAAAATCTTAGTTCGTTATATCTGATTTTTTTTTTAGTCTTAAATTCAAAGGAAACCCTAGGGTATTTGTGGTTTTCTGGAAACGCTAGCACTCGCACTTAGTTTCATAGGTAATCACATCGAGGAAACCATCATGCATCACATATCCAAGAAATGCAGTAAAAGATCTCATACTTCATTGTCAAAATAGGTGCAGGAGTGTTCTGTTTGATGAGTTATCTGGTAAAATTCCTTCAGCGTTATTTTAAACTTCTTTAGGAGGGTATTCTTTTGGGTTATCAATGTACCTACATCAGGCACGCATTTAAAATGTTAGGTAATTGTATTTGATAGACTCAATTAAAAGAGATTACTTATTGTTTTTCCTTCTGATCTCCTGAAGCTTGGTCCTGGCATTAGTTGAATACTTGAATCTGCTATTATTGGTAGTTATATATAAATCTTACCTTGCCAATGTGCTTTCCTTAATTCCACTCTAACTCATCAGAGTTTATTCTAGCTATATGTTATTGACATAGTTTGCAAAAGTTTTTCTTATTGCCTACTAATCATTGATTTTAGTTTCAACTCTTGTGACGTCAGTCCTTGTCTTTTTGTTGCCTCCTCTGTACTGAGTTTTCCAAACTATGCTGTTAGTTCCAACATTTTACCATATTTGATCTGTGTCCATTTTGCAACATCATAATAATATTTTCTCACTGCTGGTCTTGCATGTACGTGTTCTTATATGGGGTTTTCATTTTCTCTCCATGGTTTTGATGAATGGTTGACGTATAAGTCTTAAATATAGAGCATCCCATCTTATGCTATTTCTATCCCTGCTTTTGATAATTTATGTTATTGGCACCTTAAATTCGATGTCCATTTTAATTAATTTGAAGGCCAAGTGTTCATTATGCTGTGCATATGTGTTTGTAAGTTGGATATTTTCCAGTTGTCTTCTAGAGCCTAAGAGATGAAATAAGAACCTCTCCCCTTTTTAAAAGGAATGCAAGAAAACTCCTTATCGAATTTTTACGTATAAATCTTGTTCTTGTTCTTTATTTCTCCATAATCTTCTTAAGGTGATATTTGTATTCTTGGACTTAACTTTGATATACAAAATGTGTTTGGTGGTGTTGGGAAGAAGAATATGAAATATAAGAAATTCCTTCACTTGATATTCTTATTACTTAAATCAATATGAGAGATGCCCTGTTAAACCTTTTTGTTTATTTGGTTCAGATTTGAGGCTGGAACACCAGCAATTGGTGAAGCAATTGGGTTAGGAGCAGCAATTGATTATCTGTCTGGAATTGGTATGCAAAAGATTCATGATTATGAGGTTAGTGCTTTCAACCATTTTGCGCATTCTTTTAGTGGTAGTAGAACTTTTTAGCTCCCAAATGGACATCCAATGCAAGAGTCATTTTTGCTAGTCAAATATATTACACTTGGGGGAATTATTCATGCGTATTCTCACCCTGGTGCTTCATTTTCCAATTTGTTTGTTCCAGCTAGAGCTGTCTAATTACCTATATGAAAGCCTGCAATCAGTTCCCAATATCCATATCTACGGCCCGGTGGCTTCGGAAACTGTCCAGCGAGCTGCTCTTTGTTCGTTCAACATCGAAAATATTCACCCGACAGATATCGCAACTTTTCTGGACCAACAGGTATGTCTACTGAAACAAACACGGTCTCTTGTTGTTATAGTTCGTCGTGCTCGATTCAGGAACCCTCAAATAAGGAAAATTTGCAAGAATTTTATGAAGTTCTCTTCGGAAATGATTCGTTCGGGAGAATCCCTTCTCCATACTATCTTCCCTCCTTATCTCTTAGGACTCCATTTTGTTAGCCTAGAGTTAGCCCACAACGATGGTCCAAGTCATTTATTTCGTAAGTCCCACAAAGAAGATTATTCATGTATAAATTTAGCTTGATCGAATGTCAATAGATACATAAACAAATCACATCTTTTTTTCCACAAAATAAATGGTTTAAACTTGAATAGTTTACTTTACATCTATGTAGCACGGAAAAAACATATCACGAACACGTTGACTCATCAATTTTCAAAAAATGCAGGATGCACGTGTTTGAGACATGTAACAAAGTTATAGTTTTATATATTTTATCTTATTTGTGTTTCAAAGCATATTGGGTGTGCAAAAATTGTGTTCCAAAGAAATACAAAACAATGTTACTATGAGTATACTTACCGCCCAAGACATGTTTAGATGGTTTAAGAAATGTCTGCGAAGTATTGGATATTTCAAATTAATTTTTTTAATTAAGAGACGTTTAAAAACTGTCAGATACGCTTTTAGAAGTGTTCGATGATGATGTCCGACCTGACACGTCTTCTCCTTAGAAATGTCTGCGCTTCTTAGTTTTAAACAAAAACTATTCATTTTGTAAAGCAAAACGCAATTTATGTATGTACCTATCTTTGTATAAATGATATTCTGTATGAGGTCTATGGGATTAGTGATTTGAATTCTCGTTGTGGACCCACTTTAAATTCACAAAATGGAGTCTGGATAGGTGTATAGAGGGAAGAGAGTACGAAGGAGGGAGCTTATTTCGATCCCTTGACACGTAATGCAAATTGTTTCAGCATGGAGTAGCTATTCGGTCCGGTCACCACTGTGCGCAGCCCCTCCATCGCCATTTAGGAGTGAGCGCAAGCGCGCGAGCTAGCCTCCACTTCTATAACACTAAAGAGGATGTTGATGACTTCGTCCGAGCACTCAAGGACACAGTCAGTTTCTTCTCTTCTTTCAAATAACTAAATTTATTTTTTCCCGAGCCGGATCTTCTCAATAACCCGGTTTGGTTATCGTCCCCTCTCCAATTTTCCGGTTTTTGTATCGTTAAAACAAGTTCCCATCTTGCTTTTCCTTTTGTTTTGCTTTTGTGTGTTTCGAAATGTCAACTTTATCTACGTTGGGGACTCTGGTCAATCTATCCGAATCTCTCTTCAACTACGCGATCTATATTGGTAGCAAGTGTAAAACCTTGTATTTATTATTAGCATTGTTATGGGATAAAATATTCTTAATTATTGTTTAACAAGAAGCTTATTTCTTTGGATTTATTGAGCTTATAATCCGACAACTCGATCACATTCAAGAGTTGTTTGGAGAAAACATGCTTTCAAAATTAGTTACTTCCACTCACTCATCTTACGCTAAATGGTACATACTCCAGTACTGTGCCACTTTTGTTGAATAACTAAGAGATAGTGAGTCCCTGATGAATATTTTGATTTATCGGAAATACTAATGTCATGCCATGCGATACGTAGGTTCTAAATGGTAATTTTAGTTTTTTTTGGCTAAAAACCTTGAAAAGTTTAGGTTATCTATTTGGCAAAAAGAAAAAAAAATTAAAAAAATAAAAAATTAAATCAAAACATAAATTTTTAGAATATTTTATTTGAACTACTATTATTTTTAAAATATAATTATATTTTTTATTTATAACTTATTTATTAACACTATTAATTACTTATAATTATTAATATTAAATATATAGAAGGGTCAAATTGTTTATTTTGAACAAAAAAAAATAAAAAAAATAATTTTTTATTCAAATAATTAATTTTTAAAAAGCTGGTTTAAAAGTTAAGTTATTAGATAAAATACTTTGAGCTTACTTTAGTAAATAAGTTATAAATGAGATGTATTATTGTAATTTAAAAGAAGTTAGAATTTGAATGACATGTTTAAAGACTTAGTATTTTATTTAATTTTTTGGGTTTTTAAGCTCTTTTTGCTAAATTAATTATATTAATTTTTTTTAAAAAGTAAAAAAAACCAGAGTTGTCAAATCGGTCCTAAAGCCTTTTTATTCATCGCAATGTTGCATTTGCCTAGTTTTGTAATTTTAGAACAAATTTTGCAGTCATATCCTTCTTTTTGGGCAGAAAAAATGTAGTGGTTTTGTTTGGCAATCTGACTGTAGGTTGGATTTTTTGTTTTAGGCTTTTTAACTTTAAATTAAATAAACGAAAAATCATTTGGTTAAAATATAATTTTAAGCCATCGGTACCGAAACAAAAATTAATTTTTTAGATTCTTTAAGATTTTTAACAAAAATACTAAAAATAGTTTTAAATTATGAGCCAAAGGAGACCTGTGAATTTTTAATAATAATAGCGAATGACTCGGTCCCCTTTATTTCTATTCAAACCCGGCCTTCCTCTAAAAGGGTCATTGTAACTTGTAAGGCCTTGTTTGGCAATTTAGTTTTAAGTCAAATTTTTTTTAAAGTCACTTTAAGCTAAATATGCAAAAAGATTATTTGGTAAATTATAAGGATGACTTTAAGTCAAAAAATTTAGCTTAAATTTTAAAGTAATTTTAAGTTAAAAAATAAAAACTTGGCTTAAAGTTATTATAATTTTTTAAAAATTATTTTTAAATAATTTTATACTCAAAATAAATTTTGTTTGATAGATCTTAACGAATAGATTTTAAAATTTTATTTTTTTTATAAAAAATAGATGTGTATAACAAAAGTTATAATGTTTTTAAAAAATATATTAAAAAATTATGTAAAAAAGATAAAAAGCTAAAAACCTTTGGATTAGTAAAAGGATAAAAAAATTTAGCTGAAAGGAGGTTGCGAAGCCTAAAGTATCAAACAGGTAAATAGATTGCAAGTATTTAGAATCGTCCTGATTTGGCTTGTGGAGAAGACAGCAGGCTCAATTTTAGCGTTAAGACCCATATTGGCTAATATACTTTTTGGATTTTCTAGTTAAAAAGCTTAACATAAGTTGTTTGGTAAAAAGTAAAATGTTACGAAGCTAAATTAAAATACTAATTTTTAGAATATCTAATTTAAAAATGCATAAAAATTTAACAAGACCCATGCAGGTATTAAAAATGCATAAAAATAAAAAATAAAAAATTAAGCTAATTGTCAATCAGATAGATCATAGCTAAGGAGATTTTCATACAATTTTTATAACAAGACACATGCAGGTATTTGAACTACAATTAGTAAGCCTGTGTTTGGCTTAATTTTTAAAAATTATTTTTATTTAAAAATTTCTTTAAAAACTCACTTATTTGACCCCTTACTGTAATTAATTAACTTTTTTTTTACAATTTTTTACATTTACTTTTTTTTTTAAATGCTAAAAACTCAAAAAATCTATTAAAAAAAAACCCTAGTCCAAACACAAAGTAAACCCAATGCACAATACTCTCAATGTATCTTATTTTCACATGGGAAGAGACTATTTTGGATTTCCATACTCATAACTCAATTTTTTCAAAAGAATTCAGTATGTCTAATCCACGCATAATATCCTAAAAAACGGATATAATTGCTTTTATGTCGACTGGAGATCATTTTTGGAGAAAAAACTATGCATTTTGAGAATTTTCATGCTCCATGGAACTAGGCGTCTAAAGACTATCTTATATGTATGATTTCTCACGCATTGTCCCCTTCAAATGGGTTTTAAAGAATTGTCTCCCCACATTCGAAATCTAGCTCACGTACTGTTTTAATAGCCGAACAACCCAATCTAATCCTTAGAGCATGCTAGAACCCAAATCGCAATAATTAGAAAAATGAAAATAAAATCAAAAGAAGAAATATGCCAAATATGAAAATATACAATCTAAAATAAACTATTATCGCAAATCAGACCTCAGAATCGCGCTAAATTGGCTTATAATGATTTTAGCACTAAGGCAAGCAATGGTGATTTTCATACAATTCTAACAGCAAGATATGGGCAAGTATTTACCTTACAGTAATTAAACAAAAAATGTAGTTCAAGGCTCTATAGCTAGGGTTAGCAACCTTATCCCCGGCAGCCGGGATAGACTATGTCCTGCGATTATTATTCAAAATACAAACTATCAATGAGGAACATTATATTGAAGGTATACTCAATTCGAGTCTCCATTCCTCTTTTACAGTAATCAAGTTGAGTTTTTCCGATTGACCCAAATCGTTTATCTTATAGAATTTGCCAAGAACATCACTATGCAAAAAAATCGAGCTGATTAACGATAAGTAATCTCATGATCAGTTTAATTAAAAAAAAGAGTTACAAATATGACCGTTTACTTTTTCAAGAGTATTATTGTGGTTCAATTATGATACTCTACTGTAACTCTGATCAATTTGATTTTTTGTATAAATAATCTTTTTAGCATGCTCTGCAACATGAGCACTTTACAACATGAGTAATTTAAATTACCAAAGTGGACCCAACTTGAACACTACATGAGAGAAATGGAGGCAGAATTGGAGTAGAGGCAAAGACGTAATACTCCACACCGAATGCGACTCCATAGCATGTATAGTAATTTTGTGATAAAAATGGAGATTCAAACTAAACTTGCAAAATTCGACAAGATCCATCAGCCTCCGGTATCAATTCACCTACCAAGTTTCTTTAGGAAGTCCTTAGTTCTCTTCCTCATGCGCATGAAAACGATAACTGCACAAGCAAGGATCCATGGAGGAATTCTCCCCCCAGATATGTTAAATTTCTCCATCCATTCTGGACTTTCCTTTACGACCAATACTATCATCACTGTTACAACTGCAACCCCTAGCAAGATCTTTGTAATAGGCTTGATTAAGGAGTCCTGAAATTAGAAAGCATAACCGAGATGAGGAATTGACTCACTGACTGTGTAAATAAATGTGTGCTGCATAAACCAATCACATAAGCAAGGTGAACTATGGCTTCCGGGGTGTTCATCAAAACTAGTTTTCAATTTATTTTTTTTCCCAAAATTTGTGTCATCTTATTTGTCATAGTTACCATTTATGGTCATGAACCAAAAACAATTGTAAAAATGCTGAAAATAACTGATTTTGGAGAAGTTATATTTTGATGCTTTTGGCTTCTAGTACTTCTCAATCGTTAACTTGGATTATAAGTTCAGCGGCAACTAACACATCCTAAGGAATACAAGTATCATGTGTACAAGACGAACGATGTCGAGGAATTTTGAGCATTGTGTGCTTTTTTGAGAATGCAAAAACGGTTGGGGAATAGAAGCTATAATGGAATGTGTTTAGTGCAAGGAGATAATCTTCGGATAACATCAATCCCTATGGGCAGTTTTGATATGCAAAACAGAACAAATTCTGATGTGTTTCAAGGTATCTTTTGACTTTAGAAACACGTATTTTACAACTGCATGGGAAAATGTATATTATGTACACACTATAGAAACAAGCTACAACAGCACCTACACCTGAATGCAGCAGTTTTCATAGCAACCCCACTGGCAAAAACTTAAAAATAGAATAAGGTAGTTTTACATTATATTTTTGCAATAATGTGCAGATTACATCAACTTGTTATAAGACAATAAAAGAGTAAAAGAGCAGAAAAAAGGCACTCCAAGATGCACCAAAATTTAAAGAATTTGCTGCAACTTTGTGATGATTCAAGTGGATTACTGACCCAACAGCTTGACTAAAAAGTTTAACAACGTGACCCAAAATACCTACGCCCAAGTGATTAGGAGTATGTCACTTATTTTTATATATGCTTGATAATTTTCCATCTCTCAAAGATATGGGATTGGGTATCACAATATATAATTAAAATATATGATACTATTTGTGATGACGAAGTGAACTACTGACTCAATAACTTGAATAAAAAACTTAACAATGCAGTCCAAAAGTTTAAAATCAAGTTATTAGTAATATTCTACTTGTTTTCTACATCCCACTTATTTTTTACATCCAAGTGATATGGGATGGGCTATTACAACTTAAAACAAGAAAGGCGATCATTTTGATTCAAGTATGTAATAACTCGTAATAGAAGATAGGATCCTTAAGCACACAACTAAAGCCTAATGCATTAAAATTATTATAAGCTCGAACTTGGTAGATGACGAAGTCACAAAGAGAAACGCCCTTATTGTCACAGCAGCAATGTGTTGTTACTCAGAAGTTTAAACCTTCGAATGCCAACCACAATGGAGTTTTCCAATAAAAAATGTCTGACTAAACCACTACCTGAAATAGATACTACAGAGTTGCCGATACACAACTATGAATGAGTGAGTAGCAACTTTAAAAGAATCCCTTGACAATTAACTGCAGTTTAAGTAGCATGGAGACGGACACACGATATGACACAGAAATGCCCACACGTTCATTTTCAAATAATTTTTAAAAAATACAGGACACAGCACGTCTGGAATACGTTAAAATTTTACATTTTTATATATTTTTATATGTTAAATACATAAATAATTTATTCAATGATAATTAAAAATATACAACATATTACTAATAAAATTAAAAAGTTTTATATTTCTTCTTACAAATGTTCAAAAACATATTTGATGTGTATAATTTTCGTTTTAAAGAATGTAAAACATTGTTACTATGAAGAAATTCATCACATAGAACGTGTTCAGAGAATTCAACAAGTGCCATTGAAGTGTTCGTCAAGTTTCAAAAAAGTGTATAATATTATAAATTTAACTTTTTAATTAAGAGTTAAGACACGTCTAAAAAATGTTGAATACAAATTTAGGAGTGTCCAAAGAGTGTCTAAAGAGTGTCGTGTTCGACACGACATGCCACCATTATAGAAGTGTTCATGCTTCTTAGACTGCAGTTATCTTGGTTAAGGCAAAAAGACTTGCCGACGAATTGTCAGGTTTGGCATTCCTAAAACAATAGAGGCACTAAATGTTTTTTCCAAATTTCTCCCCCTCGATCATTGTCCAGAGTTTTAAGTACTAAGGTAATAGATTTACGAAGGTCATTGATTACTTTCACTAGGCCCGGTTTCCCAATTCTCCATGCTTATGCTCCAGCAAAAGAAATGCAACCCACGATTTAGTATTTTAAACAAATAACCATTTGCTACATAATTAAGGGCCAGCCATTCGTATGTTGATGTTGAAATGGTAGGAAACTTTTGCATGTTCATGCTTCATGCAGGGAAAAAGCTTCTAAACAAAGCCTCTGCGTTTTTTGGCCTATGTTATATAGACTCGGGTACATGCGTCAGTGCAAATATGTATCTAATTATTGAATTCATCTAATTCTCATAGCATAGATATTAGGACACAACAAAATATTCATATTATTTAATATTATTTTTTTAGTTTTCAAGGTCAATGTGTCTACAAGGTTTTATTGAGCATTTCATGTATAATACTAGAGTTCACACATAGTTTTATAATAAACTCAAATTATTTAATATAATTTCTAAGTGAATGTCCGAGTAAAAATATCAGATACACATCACCTACCTTTATCCGAGAGTCGAGTGTTTCAGGTACTTTATACATTTAGAAGAGTTTATATAATATAGTTTTTGACAATTAAAAGGACCTCGCCTGTGGTTTTTGTTGTTGGGTAGATGGTGTTAATGGTCATCTAAAATGACAAAAAAAACTGTTCCACTAAAAACAATGAAACAAGTCCCAAAAAATCTGATACGTTAAAAATACAATTTTTTCCTTAGTTTTGCCTCTTCAAAGCCCCACTTTGCTGCACACCATTATAGCCCCATTGTCTCTATCAAATACCATAATCCTCCACTCAAGCAAACAACCAAAAGCTGCAGCGACCCCCCGGCATCCCGCCCAGCCCCCCAAAAAAAACACAGACACGCCAAATATCCAATTTATCACTCCATTTTAACAATGCTGATCCCTTACTCTAATCAACCATAACCTCTGGAAACACCATCTACAAATATCCCTCTATACATCCTTTTTTTTTGGCCAGTTTTCTGAACCACGTCACCTACTGATGGATC
>JAOTRH010000010.1:7926421-7939234 GCA_034768845.1 Heliamphora exappendiculata | reverse complement strand
CAGCGCTCTAGTGCTCGACAGGTTGTTCCTTATGGCCCGGATTCGTCATCGTCTTTGGCTGAGGTTCCTGGGTCCTCCCCCCCTCCATCTGCTTCCTTGGACTTGCCTATTGCCTTGCGTCGTGGTAAGCGTACCTGTACTCAACACCCTATTGCTAATTTTCTGTCCTATGATCGTTTCTCTCCCTGTCTTTATTCTTTTGCTTTTACCTTGTCCTCTATTTCTGTTCCTACCTCTTATAAACAAGCCATGTCCATGTCTGGATGGAAAACTGCTATGGATGAGGAAATGAGGACTTTTCATCAGAATCACACTTGGGAACTTACTTCCCTTCCACAGGGGAAGCAAGCTGTGGGTTGTCGCTGGGTCTATACCGTGAAATACCTTCCCGATGGGTCTGTTGAGCGCCTTAAGGCTCGGTTGATTGCAAAGTGGTACACTCAAACCAATGGTGTTGATTACTTAGAAACCTTTTCTCCCGTGGCTCGTATTAACTCCGTTCGCATCCTTCTCTCGGTTGCGGTTAGTCGTTCTTGGCCTTTATATCAACTTGATATTAAAAATGCATTTTTTCATGGCGACCTTCAAGAAGAGGTATATATGGGCCAACCGCCTGACTATAGTGTGGATGGGAGTGCTCATCTTGTATGCCGTTTGCGTAAGGCGCTTTATGGGTTAAAACAATCTCCCCATGCCTGGTTTGATCGGTTTAGTTCTGTTGTACTTACTTATGGCTTTCGACATCCTACATCTGATCACGCTGTCTTTATTCGTCACTCTTCTGGAGGAACTATTGTATTGATTGTATATGTTGATAATATTCTTCTTTCGGGTGATGATGCTGCAGCCATTCTTGATCTGAAAACTCACCTGGCCACACAGTTTCATACTAAGGACTTGGGTGCTCTTCGCTATTTTCTTGGGCTTGAGGTTGCTCGTTCTTCTAAGGGCATTTTTCTTTCTCAACGAAAATATGTGCTTGATCTTCTTTCTGAAACTGGGCTTCTTGGTACTCGTCCTGTTGATACTCCAATGGACTCTTCTGTTAAACTTGATGCTGAACAGGGCAATCTTTTTTATGATCCCGGTCGATATCGCCGCCTTGTTGGCAAGTTAATTTATCTCACTGTTACTCGCCTGGACATTACCTTTGCAGTTAGTGTTGTGAGCCAGTTTATGCATGCTCCTCGACAGCCACATTTTGAGGCCGTTTGTCGTATTCTACGCTATTTAAAGAGTGCCCCCGGCAGTGGCTTACTTTATCGCCCGTCTGATTCATTGACTGTCACCGGGTTTAGTGATGCTAATTGGGCTGGTAGCCGCTCTGATAGACGTTCTACGTCTGGCTATTGTACTCCAGTTTGTGGCAATTTGGTTACTTGGCGCAGTAAGAAACAACATGTGGTGGCTCGTTCCAGTGCTGAGGCAGAATATCGGGCCATGGCTCACACCGCCTCTAAAATGTTGTGGGTTTGCTCTCTTTTTCGGGATTTTGGCATTTCTACACCACTTCCTATGCGAATGTTTTGTGACAATCAGGCTGCTATTTTTATTACTAATAATCCGGTGTTTCACGAGCGCACTAAGCACATTGAAGTTGATTGCCACTTCGTTCGAGATTTGTTGTTGCATAAACAGATTGCCACACCTTATATCCGTTCTGAATACTAATTTGGTGATATTCTTACCAAGCCACTGTCGCGTTCTACTTTGCATCGTATGCTTATCAAGCTAGGCATGTTTGATCTTTATGGTCCAACTTGAGGGGGAGTGTTGAGAGTTTATTAGTTTCATTCTTTTATATTTTTACTTTATTTCCTTAATTGGACTCTTGTACTTTGTTTGTCTTTGACCTAATAATATATAAATGATATGTGAGTGAATGAGGCTGATTAACCTCCCTAAACTCTTTCTTCTCATCTCTTTTCTTCTTCTTTGGTTCTCCTTCTTCTTTCTTCAAACCCTAAATTCATTTTTACTATTCAACTAATACATTATACAAAAAATCAGTGAGAATAATACCTAGTCTAAACGATTATAAAACAATATTCTACTTAGACCAAAAACATGACAATGTGCAGTTCTTAATGGTCCCTCCTTGAAATCGAAGCCAATTTTCAACTATTACCGGTTATTCGGATTTAATTTTTCTTGATCTTCTTATAGCAATGCATCAAATCTCTTGATCTCTCATGCTCAAGTTGAACCAACTCACTGCAACCCCTTCCACCCCCACCCCCAATTCAATGTTTAGAAGTAAACTTCCGAACCCATTCTATTCAAGGACCTCAACACTCAAAAGTTGACAGACCACTATAAGTGCAATTATTTGCCCTCTAAACAATGTGCTTGGCTTGCTTTAAGATGTCAGACGATGCTTGGCAACATAAATAACTCAGTGAGCCTATAGTCAAGCAAACTACGAAATCAATTGAAAGAGAGAAGAAGAACAAACAGTTAAACTAAACTCAGCTTCAACTCCTTTGGGAAGTGAACAAGAATTACTGAAAGAACCACAAACCAGCCAAGCACACATGAACATACTTTGAGCAACCAGAGAAACAAGTTGATAAAAGTTAATAAAAGAGAGATCAAAATAACACAACAAAACAAAACAAACCTCTTTCTGAAGCTGAAGAGAATGCTGAGATTTCTCAGCAAGTTGAATTCTCAATGCTCGAAGCTCATGCTCCATGTCCATAACCTACAATTTAACGTTTAATTCACTTATTCACAAAAATCAACGAATTTTCACAAATCAAAAATTAAATATCTGAATTATGAAGGAAATATTAATATGATATGGAAAATGTGCACTTGGTATGATCTTCATATCCACAACAAGAATAGACTCCTAATACTAAGCAGGAAGCAATATAAGAAAAAAATGGCATGTGTGCTTGCATTTAATCAAGTCTTGGTTTAACAGACATCTTAGTTTATTTTCATTGTTTTTCTATTGTCGGTTAGGTTGCATCTGATATAATTTTCTTTATGTTTAATGTCTTCCTTTAGTAGATGGTATTTCAGGAATATTACATAGCATAGATCTGGATTATAGCAGCCCATGCCTTTATTTGTTGGTGCATGGGCTCAGTTATATTATTGGGACTTCATTCATGGATTTCAGAAACTTTGAATTGGTTTTACTGGTCAAAGTTCAAAGCTTCTGAAGTAGAATCCTTGGACTACAAGAATTAGGAGACAAGTACCAGACTATATACCGGGACTAAGATATGGCCCAAACTCCTGCGGGAGGCAGCAATAGGAAATTTTCCCCAATGGATGAAAGCCCAAGGGACCAATGCCATGTGGAGGCAGGATGGAGGCAAAAGCCCCTTGTGGCGTGATGACTTATAAAAGCTCAAGTTGTTTGAGAGATGGGTAACTTCATAATTTACGTTATCTCTCAACGCACGTCCCTCAATTTTGATATAGCTTGCCTCCATAAGCAGGTCAAACATATGCAAGTACTGTAATTATTGGGTCGGCAATGAGGTCCAAATACAGAATCTATTCTCTATTTGATACCGTGATGTATCACCAATTATCATAAAACTTTAAGTTGCTAGGAAAGGGGCCAAACAATGCATATCATGACAACATTCCCTCTCAAGGCAAACAGATTGAAATAAAGATGTGAACAAACAAACACAAAAAGAAGTACACAATAATATGCACAATGGCATGGGGAAACAAACACTGGGAACGATATCTGAAACCATGACCTTTGATAGTATGTTAAATTGTTGAATACCAACTCATTTAAAAGCTTAAGGTTACAGAGACGGGTAATTTAATTATATATACCTCAACACTCTTCCAACTTAGTAAAATTAAATATATGGATTTTGCAGGCCACCTTTCATGCTTCAGACAAGAGATAGAACTCAATCTTTAACTCACCTACAAGCCTCTTTTATGAATATCCAACATCCTAAAATAATTGCTCAAAAAAATCTTCCCTCTCTATAATTCTAGTAACTTAACATCAAACCAACCTCACTGAAAACCCTTTACAAAAAACCAAAACGTGATCTTCATACTCTAAAACCCTAGTCGTACAAGTTGCCTACAATGCTCATCTCAATATTATTGAATATAGCCACATCTTTACAATTTTTGTGTTGTTGTTCTATAACAATTTGGTATAAAGCTGAATGATCTGAGTGAGTAGATTTTCCTTTATGAAACTCCCAATTGATTAAATTACTTCTCCATTATAATGTTTGCAGATGTATAGAAGGCGCCAATTCAAAATCAGGAGTATGCCAAAAATGACTTTGTTCTATCTCAACAATAAGATTCAGTTTAGTGGCAGATCACGGTCTTGAAGAATATTACTTTGGATTGCATTGCAGCTATGTTCACTCATAAGCAAGACACCCTCTAGAGTACACACCAACCATGAGTGAATCTCCCAATATCAGTCCAACTTCATCACGCCATCTCCACATTTTCAAGCACCACGGAGAGACAATATTCTCGCACTAGAAAAAGTTGAGATTGTTAAATCAAAAACCAGCATGATGAATACAATTTTATCACCAACAAAGTATGGAAGAAGGAGAGCACAAATAAATTAACTATCATGCTTTTGATTTGCAGACTATTTTTACCATTAATTTTATATTTCTGAATAGGGTGATAGCCCGATCAACAAGAGTTACGCCCTAGTCTAGTCCTTGTTTCCAAAATGTAAACCAAAAACCGAATCAGCAACAAATATCACACTTCTACTAGTGGAAGTTGGAAGACCAAAAATTCTCATAGATTTGGCTCGAGAGGGCTCAATGATGAGTTGCCTCCAGTGTGGGTGAAAATGATGGAGAGAAAGCTAACAAGAAATTGGGCAACTTAATAATTTGACATAAAGCCCAATTTTAGGTTCATTTGGCCCTCCTTCTCGTCCTCCTCTACCAAAACAAACCCCAGAATAAAGCAATGCCAATAATAACAATAATGTAATTAAGGCATACAGATGAAGGACCACATATTTATTACAAAGCTTAGAAATATACAGGAGAGAGAAGGATGGGGCAAGATAAAGCATGAATACGACAAGATTCCCTAACAAGGGTAAGGTGAACCCTTTAAATAGGTCAGATTTGAAATTCGGAATCCAAAACATTTAATGCCTTCATGTGACATTGCTTATGTATTTAAGATGCGAGGCTTGCTCAAGAAGCAATTAAATTTAAATTTCATTAAGAATTGCATGTTCCAGGGTCCCTATCAGAACATGAGCCGCTTGAGTTTACCGCTCGAGCAGTAAGCTGGCAAATTACTTCGAGTTTCAGACTCCATTCTGAAGGCTTTCAACATCTTCAGCGCGCAAGCGGTTTTTAGCACTGGAGCAGTTATTTCCCAGCCCTTAACTCGTGTTTTGGAATCCCTTCTTATCCTTTTGCCAATGACACATGTTTCAAACGTCTTCCATTTGTCCTTCGTATAATCCCATGTTGTTTTTACCCTTCCGTCCTCAGGTCTTTGAATTCTGAAGCGTGACATCTTATTTCTAAAGTGTCAACCTATACATTTCTATTCCACAAATCTCATCATCTATTATGATATAAACCTTGAAAACCACAAGTTTCTTATCTCATCTTTTTAGTACTTCAACTAACCTAAGATAATTCACTCTATGAAATACATATGTTACAAACTTTATGTTCCAAAACCTAACAATCAATTGTTAAGTTATAATTTCTCTCATGTAAGGGCATTTATGTGATTCTTCTCTATTTAATATAAATACATGCGGGAGAAGTTGGAAACCCTAATTTAGCCCAATTCTATTTCACTTATATTATCTCCTTTTCTTTGCCTCTTTATTCTTTTTTCTTTTTTATTCTCCTTCTCTATTTGGGTATCAAAGCATCGATCCATTGTTCTTTTGTTTCCACAGATGTAATAGGCTCTATTTTTTGTCTGTTCTTGTCAACAGAAAGAAAAAAAAAGCAAAAAATCGCAAAAAATTTCGGTATGGTCGACTGAACCTTCTTATTATACCCAGGAAAATTGTTTTAGGTTTTTCTAAGTCAATCTTGCTCATTTTTTCTTTTTTTATTTCCAGATTTTCGAACGAATTTTTCAAAAATCTAATTTCGGAGCTTTGTTTAGCAAAGCACATGGTTCAAACATAACACTGGTACAGCAAAGCACATAGTTCATATGAGAAAGGATGGAAAAATTGAGTTTTTGAATACTTGCTGGTACAATATGAGAGGTTTTAGTTAGGCACTCCTGATTTTTGAGGTGATCCTACATATTTCTGAACTCATTTAGTCGGATCTTTGCTTTATTAATTGATTAGCAGCTTTGGTTGGATGTTTGGCTTGCGGCAGATTTTGGTTTCTGTTTTTTTTTTTATTGGAATTGTATTTGACTGCTTCCTGAGGCATGGATGAAGGGAACAAAACTATGACAAGTAGTGGGCTAGATAATCCATCTATTAGTATTTGTCTTGTTAAGTTTGATGGTACGAAATATGTGATTTGATCTCGCTCATTGAATTTTCTTATTACTACTCGTGGTATGACCAGTTATCTTACCGAAGCCACCAAGGATCCAATGGTAGATGAACCACACTTAAGACATGGCATACTCAAAATTCCCTAGTTATGACTTGGTTGTTTAACTCCATGCAACCTTCTATTAGTTGTAGCTTTATAGTGCTTGATACAGCTCATAAGGTTTGGCCTGCAGTAGCACAAACATACTCGCAAAAGGGTAAGGATGTATAAGCTTACAAGTTGAGAAAGAAGATTTGGGAGTTAGATCAACACAAGAAGTTTATAGCAGAGTATAATGTTGAGTTGAATAATTTGTAGCAGGAATTTGATTTCTATCAAGGTTTTCAGGCTGTATGTTCCCAGGATGCAGTTACCTTTTGATAAATAGTAGAGAAAGAGCAAGTTTATGATTTTCTCATTGGCCTTAATATGGAGTATGATCATATTCAGGTTCAAGTCATAGGCCGAGTTCTTTTTCCCAGTTTGAGAGAGGCCTATGCATGTGTTCAGCAAGAGAAAAATAAACATTGTACTGTGGTACATATTCCGTCTCAAGACCGTTCAGCTTTAACTGCTACCACTGTTCCATGGGATGGGAAGTCTCATCTTCTCAAGGCTGGTAATAAGAGTAGTCACATAGATCGTGAACTTCTAAGGTGTGATCATTGTGGGAAGATACGGTTAGATGACAAGTTCCTCATCTCCTTTTTGCTTTTACTCTACATGTTCCAGCAAGGATAAAAATAACTATAGCAAATGGCTCTTTATCTTTTGTCTTCGAAAAAAATTCCCTTCATTGTTCTCCATCTATTTCTCTTTTGTATTTCATGCCCCAAAGTGTGCTACTAATCTAAATGTTCGTAGTCTTACTAGTTCTTTGAATTGTTTAGTGACTTTTTTCTTACTCATTGTGTTTTTAGGAACTGGCTATAGTGAGAACGATTAACAGTGGTAGAGCACACGATAATCTGTATCTTTTGGATTTGACGTTATCTTCCTCCCTTCCGCCTTTTGTCTTCTGGCAAAGCTCTTCAAGCAGATTTTGTTTCCTCCATGTAGTCATTACATTATACATATCAGTGGCATAGACGCTTGGGGCATCCCTCTTTTAGGATTTTGCAAAGACTTTTTCCTAATTTAGTTAGGCTTCGTCAGAGAGGAAGTTTTATTTGCGATGCTTGTGAACTTGGACAAATGCTCTTTTTATCATCTAGATAATAAAAAAAAGTAATTTCCTCTTTATGATTGTTCATTTTGATGTTTGGGGTCCATCCATATCACTTCTATAGTGGTGTTTGGCATTACTGAAACTAGTAGTTTATAAATTGTAACTTATAACAGAAGTTATGAGTATTTGGTAAAAGTTGTAGCTTATAGCTGAAATAGAAGCAAAAATAGTTATAACTTGTAACAGAAATTGTGAATGTTTGAAAAAAATTGTAACTTATAACTAAAATTAGTAGCAGAAAACTAAAAGCTGCTAGTAATGTTTCACCAAACACCCCCTATAAATGCTACAATCCTCATACCTATAGAAATTTGGTCTGGTATATAAAGAAACTTGTAGAGTAATACTAATAACTTGGCCTTAAGCACTTTGGACCGTATTACATGGCTTTTTATTCGAGTTATTGGGCCAATAGTCCACTTTGGTCGTTATAAATGATATCAAAGCCAACCTCAGTTCCATCAAGGGCTCCGTAGTAGTGTGAATAGAGGAGTATAAGTTCCAAAGAGGGTAGAGGCCCTGAGATTGTATACTTTGTGCATGTTAATGGGCTCCTCTGTGTCTGCTAATGGGCTGCTATCCACATCCGAGGCAGGAAAAAAACATAAGCCACACGACGAAGGCATCATGTATTTGAGTAGCGGATATTGTGATATCTCATCCCATATCGGTGGAAAATTGAAATTCAGCTTGGTATATAAAAAAACTTATGGGAACTTCTAATAACTTAGGCTAAGCATTTTAGGCGTGTTGTGGTACTCTTTATTCAAATTATTGGGTTAGTATTCCACTTGAGTTGTTGCTAATGTTACCTTTACAGAAAACGAATCTTGCTTTTCTATGCCTCAAACATCTTTTCAGGTGGAGATTCAATGTTATAAAGAGATGTTAGCTCCCTCCTAACCTCATGAGTCTTTGTTTCTCATGCCTAATGCTGCTCACCATGAGGAAAAGAAACATTTGTTTAAGAGGAACAACAAGATATTGATGGACGATTAAATATGAATTATCTTAAGACTTTATTTTCAGTGTCAAAAGAATTAGACTACTTGTGTGTCACCTTACGAATCTTCATCACCGACTCTAATTTCAAATTCATCCATTGATCCATCTGGTAATGTTCCTCATGTCCCTAATGACTCAAATCTTCCGATTGCTTTCAAAAAAGGAGTTAGAATGTGTACCCACTATCCCATATATAAATTTGTTTCATATAACTCCTTATCTTCTTCGCATCATGCGTTTGTTTGTTCGCTTTCTTCTATATCAACTCTAGAGAATTGTAAGGCTCTTACGGATCCTAAGAGAAAATAGGCTATGGTAGAGGAGATGAAATCTTAGAAGAAAAATGACATTTAGGAGTTAGAATATCTTTTAGAAGGAAAGAAACCAATGGGCTACAAATGGGAGTTCACTGTGAAGAAAAAAATAGACGAAACAATTAAGAGGTACAAGGCAAGATTTATAGCCAAGGGCTTCACTTAGACTTGTGGTATTTATTAAAACTTTTGCTCCTATAGCAAAGATGAACTCCATTCATGTCCTACTTTCTTGTGCCGCAAATCTTGGCAGGCCTCTTTAGCAGATAGATATGAAAAATGAATTTCTTCATGGTGACTTGTATGAAAAAGTGTATGGATGTTCCTGCTAGGTTTTTCATCTAACAGGTTGGAAGGAAAGGTTTGTAGATTGAAAAAGGTCCGCTAAGGATTAAAGTAATCTCCCAAAGCTTGGCTTGATATATTTTACAAGGTTGTAATCAAATTTGAATACACGCAGAATCATGTGAATCATACCATGTTCATCAAGGGAGGCAGTAATAAGATAAATGTCCTACTTGTCCATGTTGATGACATTATGGTTAAGGGAAATAATACGGAGGAGGTGTCTAATCTCAAAGCACTTCTAACTAAGGAATTTGACATTAAAGATTTTGGACCGTTAAGATACTTTCTTGGAATTGAAATTGCAGATCTTCAAAGGGCATTTTTATCTCCCAAAGAAAGTATATTCGTGATGTTCTGAAGAATACATGAATATTGGATTGCAAAACAAACAAATTCACCTATAAAAGCCAACCGTTGGCTTTGTGGTGGCATTAGAGAGCATGTAGACAAGGGAAGCCATTAGAAACTTGTTACAAGAAGTATTTACTTATCCCACATGAGACCTGATATTGCATATGCTGTAGGAGATGTCAGTCTGTTAATTCATGATCGTCGCATGGTATAGCTTGATGTTGTCTACCATATTTTGAGATATCTCGAATCATCTCCCAAAAAAATTATTGTTTTCCAATCATCGCCATCTAATTATGGAAGCTTTCACTGATGCAAATTGGATTGGTTTAATTGATGATAGATGATCTACTTGAAGATATTGTAGCTTTATAGGAGGTAACTTAGTTACATGGCAAAGTGAAAAAACAAACGATGGTAACTAGATCAAGTGTAAAAGCCAAATGCAGAGCTATGACTCATGGCGTCTGCAAGCTTATGTGGCTCCAATTATTACCGAAAGAGTTGGGGATTGGTAGCTATAGGCTCATGTGATTGTTTTGTGATAATAAGGCTGCCATTAGAATTGTTCACAATCCGGTTCAACACGACAGGACGAAACATATGAAAGTTAATAGGCACTTCATCAAAAAAAAACCAAGCAAGGGTTTGATTTGTATGTGATTTGTGCAATTTGAGAATCAATTAGCTAAAATATTCACTAAGGGCTTGTTTGGTTGAAGGACTACTTTTATGGGATAATTAGAGTATTCATATTATTAGTACATAAAGTATTATGGATTGGATTATTAGTGTAGTATTTTTTTTACCAAATGGTGTTTGGTTGAGAGTAAGATAACCTAAAGATAAATAATACATTGTTCGGTTTGACATAATTTTAGTGGGATTAAATTTTTTCATATAAAAAAATGTTCAAAATAATCCCGAAACTAACTAGCCCACCCCTCCCGTGGGATTAGGATAGTCCCCCAATCAATATGTTAAGTTAGTTAGGGGGATTCTTAACCCCCTCCAAATGGTTGACAAACAAGGGTACATATGGGAATATTGCAAATAGTCTCATCCCCCATTAATAGTCTCACATCCAAACATGGCATAAGGATCTTAGTAGTAAGGCGTTTGTCCCCATTGTGTGCAAGTTGAGCATGGCTAACATCAATGCACCAACTTAAGGGGGAGTATTAAGCTATAATTTCTCTCTTGTTGGGGCATTTCTATAATTTTGGTCTCTATTTAATATAAATACATGTGGAAGACGATAGAAACCCTAATTCAACACCATTTTCTTTCACCTACATTATCTCCTCTTATTTGCCTCTTTCTTCTCTTTTCTCTTCCTTTATTTTCTTTCTCTAGTTCTAACTTCAATACAACAATACACAATAGCTAATGGGAAATTTATAGTGTGTTAAAAATATTAGCGAGCTCGATTTCTCTTGGCTCCTATTCCACTCCATACCACATCACTTTCCTCTCTTCCCTCCTCTCGACTCCTCCCAAATCTAACTTCCCTCCCCATCCTTCCCCTTAGCCACCGGCATATCACCCATGCACCTAAGGAGACAACGACTTACAAAATTGTAACCGGCAGTACTTTTCATATCTACTGGATATGGATTGCTTATCAATGACCAGTTTCAAGGTCCATGCTTCTCGACTAGATATTGTACAATATTGTTCTCTTCAGGAATCCACAGATCTTTGATCAAATTCACATTTTCTCTTGCTTGGAAAGTGAAAACTTTAAAACTGAAGTGAAAAGAGAAAAGGAAATGAAAGAATATTTATTTTCTTGCTTGCTTTTGACTAGGATGAAATTTTAGAAAGTTAGTTTTGAAAAAGAATTGTATTTGCCAAAATTAGGCTCTCATTTTAAACAAAAATAACTTCTTCATTAATAAACCAATCTAAGCATTTATCCCAATTAATTAAGGTAAGCTACATGAATCCTTTTACGCTATTCTACTCGGTTAAGAAACATATCTTTAGTTTCTTTTTAGTAAGTTCATATATGTTCTGAATACGACATCTCATGTCAATTTAGATTTACCCATTCCCCTAATATTTTCATTACTAATGATCTTGTCGCTATTTCTTACCACTGCATCAACTGGTCTACGTTGTATGTGCCCAAACCACCTTAATCTATTTTCTCTCAACTTGTCCTCAATTGGTGCAAACCCTACCATTTTACGAATTTTTTCATTCCTAATTTTATCTTTTCTAATCTTACCCCACATCCACCTTAACATTATCATCTCCGTAACACTCATCTTATTTATGTGATCTTTCTTAGCACCGCAATATTCTGTCCCATGTAAAATCACTGGTCTAACAGTTGTTCCACAAAATTTTTCTTTTAATCTTGTAGGTATCCGTCGATCACATAAAACTCCGAAATCACTCCTCTACTTGAGCCAACCAACTTTGATTCTATAGGTTACATCATTTGCAACTTATTCATCTTTGTTAATAATCAAACCTAGATAACGAAAATATTCACTCTTAGGTATCTATTGATTTTGAATCGTTACTTTTTCACCATTTATACTTCTATTACTGCTAAAATTATATTCCATATATTCAGTTTTATTTCTATTTATTCGAAACCCTTTTGATTCCAAAGCTTCCCTCTACATTTCTAGCTTACCGTTAACTTCTTCATTAATAAATTGTACGAAAATAGGATAAACTAAAATTTCAGATGAAGATAGCCACTTGCATTTTAGATAGATAGAAAGGAAAATGACACAAACTAGTGAAGGTTTGGTGGAATCCAGCATGGTCATTACAGTCCAACTGTACCCAACACCCAATTACAAACCTCTGTTGAGTTATAGAAACTTTTGGTCAAAACTGACAAAGCTCCTACACGACACTGAAACAAATCAAATATATCTCCAGCTCTGTAAACAATTGCCACTCTAAGTCACTTTCAAAAGAAATTGATTAACAAGATGTTATAAAATATTTTATTTTAAAAGATGAGTTTTGGGACGAGATGACAAGTAACTGTTTTATTTTTATTTTTATTTATATTTATTTATTTATT
>JAOTRH010000010.1:7915931-7926321 GCA_034768845.1 Heliamphora exappendiculata | reverse complement strand
TAAGACCAGACATGCCAATTTTTTTTAATTTTACTATCTAGGCAACTGACCATGCCAAGTAAAATTAAATAACTGACGTAGCTTCGGTCCAACATATAATAGCAGTGACTCAGATGGAGAGGATACTATTATATACAGTTAACTGTTAACTATCACCTAATCCCAAATTAATTGTTTCACAATGAACCCTTCAGATGGAGAATTGATCCATACTAACAATTATCCAGAATTATCCCTAAAGGATATTTGTACTGGTAATACCGCAATTAATCTGTCCATTTGAGAGGAAGGCCTTGCTGCCGATACGCAGGGTTTAATTGCATCGCCTACAAACTGGTGATGGAGACTACGGGATTTATCTGTGAATAAATTTTCTCTTCCACTTAGATTTTTAAAATATTTTTTAGGGTTATAAAAATTCGTTTAATTAAAATAAATTTATTAATTTCGAAAATCACACGATCTGAAAGAATCAAACATCTTTCAGTGTACACGATTCTAAATATTCTGGTTTATCAAACCATCTTCGAAAGTTACACGTTATGAAAGAATCAAACATATTTCCGTGTATATGATTCCAAAGATTCTGATTTATCAAACCATCTTTTGAAAATCACACGATCTGAAAGAATCAAACATCTTTCCGTGTATACGATTCCAAAGATTCTGATTTATCAAACCATCTTTTAAAAATCTAACGATCTGGAAGAATCAAACATCTTTCCGTATATACAATTCCAAAGATTCTGATTTATCAAACTATCTTTTCATATTTAAATGCGTAACAAATAAAATTTAATAAATGCACAGTTTTTTCTCTAGGTTTTCAGCTAAGGTAGTGATTAAAGGTATTTATTTATTTCATTTTTCGTTTCACATTTTTTGAAAAATAATAATTTATTTTGATTAAACATTTTTTCATTTAATTAATTCAAAATCCAGAATTAATTCCCATGTTTTTTCAAAAGATCTAATTTTTTAAAAAAATCATTTTTAAACGTGATATTTTGTAAAAAATAAAATATATAAAGTTTTTTCATTTAATTAAAATTAATTAATTAAAAAAAACTTAATTTTATTTTTTCATTACAAAATATTTTAATTAAAACTGAATATTCAAATTAATTAAATTAATAGGATAAATAAAATCAATAAATATCATCTATGCAATTAATATAAAAAATAAATAAATACAAGATAAATATAAATTTTGATTTTATAATCGGTTAGAAACTCTAAAAAGTTTCAGTCTCCTATTTAAAAAGATAAACTTCCAGTATCCCAGTTGCGGTAGAATTCTGGTGGATAATTCCAAATCCCATGCAATAGGACTCCTTGATATAATCTATAAATCATATCAATCTCAAAATTCCCCGAGCCACCAGGAGCACCACCATCGGCTGTTTAGTGAGTGCTGTACCGAAACAGATGGGCCACGTTTGGCGTTGCTATGGAATGCTGAAAACAGTCCCAATCCCTCACGCTGCGTGCAAACTGCCCGGAATTGCGTTGCTTATTGAGTTACGCCAAAACAGCGCCGCGTTTGGTGGTTTTTAATTGCACTGCTTCAGTTTGCTTTTTGGAAACGCTGCAACACTGTGTTTATTAGGAAATCGGCGCCTGGATTGCGCCTGTTGTGCGCTGCCTCTGCTTCTTCGAATTGTGAAACAGCCTGTTGCTATGGAAAACTGCCTGGGATTCCCTGTGATTGGGCGCTTGGGAATTGCCGTGTGCCGCTGGGACGGTTTATGCTTCAAAACCGGCTGTTTTTCAAAAAGAATTTTCCTCCAGTGTTGGGAAAACCAAAACCACTGTTGTGTTTGACTCCAAAACAGTATGGAAATCACTGCTTGGAACTTCCGCCTGTGCGCCACTGCCCAAGCTTGGAAAATTGCTTCTTGATTTCTTCAAAGGCTGAAACAGTGCTGCGGCACTTAGGGCCACGTTTGGTTGCTTCATGATGCGGTTTTTTTAATATATATTTAGAGAAAAAAAATCTGTTTGGCCAGAAAAAAAAATACCGCAACTTTAAACCACCGGAACCACCGCCAACCACCGCCGGTTGCCGCCGCCTTTGTTCTTCCATACCTATTCTTATTTTTTTTATTCTAATAAACTAGAAAAAAAACTTAAAGAACAAAAAATATTTTACATCGAAATCTATGTCCCGTAGGCTCACATTCGATCTAAAAAATAATTAATCTAATACGGTCAACCCCCGTGGTTAAAAAAAAATTAATTAAATAATTATATTCACGCATTTAATCAAATATGAAAATAATAGATGATCATAAAATCAGAATTTAGAACGCCTACAAAACAAAGTTAGCATAGTTCTAAAACTACCCGGTCCCGATAACCGTAAATAAAAAATAAAATGACTCTAATACCAATTTGTTGGAGGCAATACTTCTAAGATCATTGTTTTTATAAAATGATTTTCGGTAAAAAATTAACTGGACGGGCAAACGTTGAAACGGGCTCCAGATAAAAATTTTGACGAATAACGATCAAAACAAAACCCGTGCAACCAAAGTTAATTTAGATGAATACCTCTTGTCGATCTAATCTTCAACTACGACTTGATTCCGAGTTGATGGTTCAGTCAGATCTTTTACCGTATTCCCTTACGCAATCCTCGAACGTAGTGTGGGCTGCGATCCTTTGAGAACTTATACCGGCAGGACCCCGATATATTTAAGTCTTTGAAAGACAAAAATAATATCTCAATGATAATGATATATGAACTATCTAATGATGAAGTATCAATCTCAAACTGGTTCAGCCTACCCGCGTATATATAGGGCTACAGTAGGGACCTGGGGAGTAATTATGAGTAAGTCTTCCAGTGGAACACAAACACCAACCAGCGATTTCTGCAATTGAAGAAAGACACATAGCGGTATCTGTAATTATGGAAGACCAACAGCGGTTTCTGCAATTTTCATAAAGTACTAAATTACAGTTCACACCACTAAAGAACTATAATTGCACTATGACCCATAATCTCAAGACCTTATTGCATTGAGTTACTGTTATTAAATGCTTTTCATTTCTCCCCACATTAAGATTCTCGATACCCGCTAATTAAATTTAATTACTGACAATTTAATTTAATCGGCATTTTGATATTCCTTAAGCCCTTCCGCTTAACTTATTTGACCACCGGATAATTAAATCCACCTGTAGGGTTTGGCCTGATCAAAATTTATAAGCATCTTTAAGGGGGTATCGTTAATCCCGATCATTCAGGACGTGAATTCTGTCAATAATTAATATTTTCTATATAAATAATACTGTTATCCAACTCACTGGGAATATACTCATATAAGATCGCACCCTCTAATGAATCAAAGCAACGAATATTAAATATATGCAAATCAATAATTATTTCAGTATTAAGAGGATAAGGAATATTCAAAACAATCTTGGGGTGTGAATTAATTTATATAGTCAGTAGTCAGTACTAAATTAATTACTCCAAATGTCCCGTTTAATACACACAAAGTGTACTGTCACAGAGAGTCGGAATAATAGACGACGCTATTATCTGTTCCCTGTAACCAAGACATGCCTACTAAAACTCTGTACCACAGTTGTACCGATGGTATGTCCATTTCCATCTAAACTGTGAACATAAAACTTATATTCTACAAGAACCTAAAATCTGGTCTTCTGAACATAAAACTTATATTCTACAAGAACATAAAACTTATATTCTACAAGAACCTAAAATTTCCATCCAAAGAAATGATACGCATATATTGCTCATAAAAATTCTCATAAAATAGAAAAATACTTTTATTAAAATTAAATTAAATACTAAAAACATAGTTTTCAGTATACCAATCATAACAAAACAACCATATAAAAATTTTAATAAAAATCAAAGAATGACGAATCAAGCATCAACAAGTAAAAATGATAAAGTGTGCTGGAAATGTGAAAAAATAGGACATTTTGCTAATAAATGTTATACAAAACAAAAAATTCACGAACTTAATTGTTTTGAAGAATTAAAGAAACAATTATGTAATTTATTATTAAATTTTTATCCTCTCGGTGATTATGAATCTTTTTAATCTGAATATTCTGAATCTGATAATGAATCATTGTCAATTTAAAGCTATTTTAGATATGAATGGATTATCAATTAATGTATTATCAAAAGATGAACAAGATATTTTAGATACTATTAATCAAATTAATGATCTTGAAGCAAGATCTAAAATTATATTATAAAATATAGATCAAGTTAAAGAAAAAACAGATAATAGAATACAACCTAATCCTCCTAAATTTGAATTTAAAAATGCATTTAAAAGATTAGAACATCAAACAAAACCCGTTCCTGCAATCCGAGATACATATCAAGAAATAAATCAATTAAAACAAGATGTAAAGAATTTACAGACAATAATTGTTATCGTTGAACAAGAAAAAGAAAAAACGAGAACCTATTAATTTTGCATATGAGTCAACACAAGAATGTACAACAGTAAATAATAAAAATAAAAGAATTATAATACAAGAACTTGATCTAAACATCAATGAAACTAATGCTGTAAGACCTTGTACCTTTTCATTTTGATATATATGTATGTTCGGTGTTTGTGTACACGTTTTGGCGTTTTCGCCTTAATATGCTTATATGTGTTTTGATGCGTGCTTTGGTCTATCTACGCATACAGGGTTGGTCCCGGGGGTTATAGGAGTTACGGTGCAAATTTTAAAAATTTAAAAAAAAAAATACTTTGGAGGCCTATAAATATTTTGAGTTAGATTTTTTTTAAAAGATATTTTCAAAACTTAACTCTTAAATTTTTTCATTTTTCTCATTTTTCTCTCTACCTTCTCTTTAACTTCTCGAGAGCTCGGAGCTTGATTTTTGATTATCCAACAGTCGATCCTTGTTGTTGGTATTGTGGTCTACGCATCTATCCGAATGGAATTTCATTCCGATGAAAATCAGTTTTGCACGTGGATCGAAACGTTGAGTTTTAACTCACCGAGGTAGAATTCTAAATTGTATAACTGTTTTAAGCTTCAAGTATCCTATCTGTATCATGATTCCTTGATATTATCTTTATCAGGAAAATTAAGCCAACCAAACAGGCCCGGATTGTGCCACTTTAGCGTCTGAAAAATTCACAGAAACAGTATTGGATTAGGAAACCACTATTTTTTTAAAAACACTTCCTGGAATCAATTAGCCGCTTGGTGTGTTTGGCAAACAGCTGTGCACTGAAGCAGTACCGAAAATTGCGCAACAATACTGAAAATTGCGCTGCCTTCTGTTTTGGCGCAACAATGTATATACCGAAATAGTGTTGCCGAAACTGCTGTGCGCCAGTTTTTCTTTGAATAAAAAAAACTTGAAGCAAAACCATTGAAAACCGCTGCTTGGAACCTGCGCCTTTGGCTTTTTGAAAACCACTTCAACACAATTGGTTGTTTGGGAATTTCTTCAGGCGCCTTTTGGTGCTTTTGATTTGGGCGCCTGGTTTGGAATCTAGTGGCTTGGGACTTGCGCCACTGCTTGTTTTAGGATGCTGCTGCAATTGGTTTTTGTGCACCACTTGGATTGGCGCTGTACAGCGCCTGTTTGGGAAACTGGGCCTCTTTCCGTGTTTGCTCCACTGCTCTTGGAAAGTGTTTTGGCTTGTGTGCTGCGGCGGCCTTTTCGATTTTCTTCCCGCCTACTACAACAAAATGCACTATTGGCGACAACATTTAGCAAATGCATTGCTAAAAGACTACTTTTAGCGACGAAAGGTGTGAGTACGTTGGCAATTACTTTGGCGCGTAATCCATTTTAGCGCGCCAATTTGCTGAACTTTTGGAAACAAAGTCTGCTTCTTTGGCAACAGCAAGCACATTGGTAAAAATAAGATTGTTTTGGCAATGTTAATCAATTCATCGGGGAAAGAAAACCATTTTAGGTGCCAATGCAAATTTTTTTTTGGGGAATAGCTAATTGATTTACCGATGCAACATTAACATCGCTAACTCCACACCATTAGGTATTTCGTATATCTACACCAGAAAAGCTTAAAGAAAGAGAACTCCACGACGTATGGGTTGATTTCTCTTCCAACGATCAATCTTCTTCCAATCGCATCAACAACGCAGATCGACTTCCGGTTTGATTTCTCTTCCAATCGTGCAACAACACTGATCTTCTTCCAATAGTGCAAACCAAACAGATCAACAGTAGAGGTATGCGTTCTTCTACCTCTTTCCCTTTTCGTTTCTCTCTCCCTCCTTGCTCACGATTGGTATGGGTTCTTCTACCTCTTTTTCATTGTCTCCCGATTAAAAGCCCTAAGCTAAGTTTTATTTATTCATAAAAAAAAATCAACATTTTTTCAGTCTGCTGCTGCTCTGCGTTTTTTACTAGTAGGTCAGTTACATTGGCTTCAGTCTGCTGCTGCTTTGCGGTTTTTTTCTCATCCCTTTATCTTCAAATACACAAATATATACAGCGCCAATCATCCCTTTATGTGCATTTTTTTTCTTCGAATACACATATTTCTGAACGACGTTTTTTTCTCATCCCTTTATCTGTGTTTTTTTTCTCATCTCTTTATCTTCGAATACACATACATTCACATTCACTTCTATCCTCTGTCTACTGCTGCTGCTCTGTGTTTTTGAATTTAGTATGTATGGATGCATGTATGAAAGTTAAAAGTAGTTTCTTGATGTAAATCAATTTAACTTTCTTATTATTGACAATGCAACTTTCTTGCCCTCATGAATAATTAATGGAAGGATGTATCAAACAGTTGGCATTATATATTGTTTTGGAGTTGAACCAGAATGGGTGAGTTGTTATATGAAATTGAATTGAGATTGATTTTTGTGTGATAATGGTTGTTCTGAATTTTTTTATTATGTAAATTGTATAAGAAATACAATTTGTTGCATCATATATTGTTTTGGAGTTGAACCAAAATGGGTGAGTTGTTGTATGAAATTGAATTGAAGCTGGTTTTTGTGTGATAATGGTTGTTCTGAATTTTTTTATTATGTAAATTGTATGAGAAATACAATTTATTGCTTATACACGAGTGTGTGTCATTCTATATAAGTTGCTAATAGAAAGTCATTCCAATCACAACGACTTCATTCCCAATAGAAACAGTCCACAGCTAAAACTGCAACCATCAGAATGCTTTTTCATTCCATGCCATCTTAGTATTCTGAGCATGAAACTCATAGCATATATCTAAGTTTAAACCCAAAATCAATTGAACAACTGTTTCCGGAGTACAAATGGGAAAGTATGTATCATTACGGCAATGAGGAAACCTTAAGATCCAAGACTACATGACCATTTGAACTAAGAAAGCTGGTGTTGGAAAACTTTAGTGCCATCTTTCAGGAGCTGAATTTTAACAATGAAAAATTTCAAAGCCATTTTGTTTGTTTAGATTAGGATTACAGTAACTCCCATGATATCACTAACAAATAACAATATTCAGCACCTCAATGCAAGCCAGATTTCTCAGAGTTAAGATTTAAACCCATTATTAGTATTTTTTTGTTTAAGCAGTAGTCATCAAGCTCACTTAATAGAAGATGAAATAACAACAAAGCCCTTCCACTTGACATATAATTATAAAAATACATAAAATGAACCTGCAACATTGGCAGGACTAAATAGTAGTTCAAGAAACAAGATAAAAGGATCCAAAGGGTATGCTACAATTTTATATTTCAAACTATTTACAAGAATATTTCCATGAGTCAGTGTTAGGAAACAGATGTGTATACCTTGCTAGGCTGATGCAACATTTTGATACGTCTAGCCTCTTGAACCTCCCTCATTAATTCTTCCAAATCCAAAATTTTTAACCAAAATGACTATGTTTGGGAAATAAAGACATTAACATAATGCAAAGTAGCTTTCTCAAAACAACTAATGAGAACAACAGTTCAGGTTGTGTGCAATTATGTCATCTAGCAAACTGGACTTCAAAATTTTCTATCCGATCGAATTTCTTCTTATGATCGAGCTTTGTTGTTTCATGCTGTGTTTTTTTTTAAGTTCACAAGAAATATAGAAGCACTATTTAGCTTTGATTTGAGATCCTTTTTTGACAAAACTTGTTGATTTAGTCTCTTTAGCTACTAATTCTATTTTTTTAAGTTGTTAATTCTATTTTTTTTATGTTCACAAGAAATGCGCTGTGTAATTGTTCTTACTTCCTAGTTATAAACACTAAGATCTTATAGAGAATTGGTAGTTTCTTCACTATCATCACAAGTTCGAAACTGGCTTTTGTAACCCACCATCATTGTATTGTATAGCACTTGGGTGGGGTGCACAATGACACCACCTCATATGGCACTTCTTCCCCAACCACTAGTTAAGCATAAAAGCAGCCCCTCACCCCTCCCCAGCCTCCACTCCCCTTCCAACTATGAATCAGAGCTAATGACATTCTAACAACAGTGACAACAACACACCAAGCTCATCAATGGCTCTAAGGATCAAGACCTCTCTTCTAGTTTTCCTCTTACTATTCATTTGCTTAGTATCTTCAGGTGTTCTAGATCTCAACTTCCATTTCTAAATCATTTCCTAATGTTTTACTAGCTTATTAAGTTCATAAAATTTCTCTCCTCATTCTCCTCACTCACTTCACAAGCCCCTGAGATAGCCCCTAAGACTATTGGTTCATGTAGACTATTAGTACAAGACAACTGACACCATTTCAACTAACACTGTTTCAGACTTTCAGTACTGTTTCAAACTAACACTGTTTCAGACTTTCTCTGCTATAGTGGTGAGACTACATTTCACACGCATAATGGAAACAACTGTTACGTCATAGGCTTTTAGTCTGCCATTATGACCATGCAGCCCTTACGTAACAGTGGCAGGCTGCATATGTTCATTTTCTCCCTGCAAGCTTATGTTTTGTATTTATTTGCTCATTACTCAACATTAAAGCTTAAACTTTTGTACAGTTGTATGACTGTTAATTCACGTGGTATGAACATTAAAGCTTAAACTTTTGCACAGTTGTATGACTGTTAATTCACGTGGTATGAAGATTGTGAAGTTGACTGGAAAAAAAAAATCACGACACAGTTGCTACCTAAATATGTCACACCTGTTACACCCTGCTGCTATATTGTTCATTTTGCTGATATAGCTACTATAGAAAAGCAAAAGCTTAGAAACTGAGAAACTGAAGCAAAAGTTTACTGATGTTGTGCAGTTTTGCTAATATTGCTGATATTGCTACTGTCAAAAGTTTTCCTGATATTGCTGCTAACAAAAAGCAAAAGTTTGCTAAGAAACTGAACCACATTTCAAACAATTAATGATACCCATATCTTAGAAGTTGAAAACCTAAAAATCTGCTATGTTATTAATTGCTTGAAAACCTGAAATGGTACCTGAAAATATGCAATATTGAAAACCTAAAAATCTACTTGTTAATTGCAATGACTAAGTCTGCTAGTAAAGAATGTCCAAGAAATTGGTTCATTTTGCTTTATGGCGCTATTTTTATACTATTACAAAACTGAATGCCCTCTCTACGTGTTGCTGATATTAGTGCACTCCCTGCTATGGTTCATTTTGCTGATATTGGTTCATTTTGCAGTATGAGCTAAATTGGTTCAAACTAAGAAAGTGGTAAGAAATTTTGTTGAGAAACTGAACCACATTATTTGTAGTAGTAAGAAAGTTTGCAGAGAAACTGAACCACATCTCAAACCATTATTTAAAAGAAGCAAAGGCAGTAAGGAGTGCACTGTGTAGTTGATGTTGGGCACTGTGAAGTATGAAAAAGTGCTGAGATGGGGGCACTATGAGCTAAAGTGTTTTATGTTTATGCTTATTTGAATCACTGAATGGTGTTCTCATTTCCCTGGAAATGCATGTTCTGTGTTAATTCATAATTTCTCATTCCCTTTTTGATAATGACAATTGAGGTGCAACACCATAGTTTGGGTGCTCAATTTGTTCATGTATAGGCTATTATATATAAAGCAAACATAGCTATCATTGTTTGGGTGCATAGCTATCATAGCTAGCATAAAAAAAACACTAATGCTTCTATCATTTGAAGAATAGCATAAAAAAAATATTTGTGTTTTGTGTTTAGCTAGCATAAAAAAATAAACATTTTTGTTGATATTCATTTTAGGCAAAAAGCGTGTACGAGGTCCTACACAGGGGAAGCATGTGGATAAAATTATGAAACAAATTGGTCGTCCCATTCTAGTTGATATTAATCGTCGACTAAAGGCAATAGAGGGGGAGAACTCCACTCGCCTTTCAAATGCTCTTGGGGAACAAATTCGAGTCCATGTACCAGTTCGAAAAACTGGTTGGAAAGAGGTTGATTTTGGAATCAAGGAGTCTATC
>JAOTRH010000010.1:7905502-7915831 GCA_034768845.1 Heliamphora exappendiculata | reverse complement strand
TACAATAAATAGAGAATAAAATCAAATCAGAATAAAATCAATCTAATATTCTAATAATCAATCTAATATTCTAACAGAATTTTTTTTTGTTTTGTTTTTCTTGGTTTTTATTATGGTTCTTTTAGAGTCTTTTAAAAAAAAATTGTGGAGAACTTTATTAAAGTGTGAGTAACGTGTCTGTGCACTATGCTTATCTTTAGTTGAAATCTTAAGGCCCATTTGGTAATGTTTATGTTTTCTATTTTCTGTTTTCTGTTGTTGTTTTTAAATTTTTTATAAACTGTAAACAAAAACATGTTTGGTAATTATTTTTGTTTAAAAAAAACTGTAAACAGTTTTTAAATTTTACAAAAATTTTAGAAACAGAAAAAATATGTTTTTACTTGTTTTGTAAACACGTTTTGATTGTATTTTTTTTTCACTAACTCTGACTATTACATCCAGCTACCGTCTTCGACTATCACATTTGGCCACCCCTTCCGGCCACCACCTCGGACCATTATCTCGGCTTTCACCCACCGCATTTGACCACATTTGACCACCATCGCTACTTCTTACTATCTTTCCGGCTAACCCATCCAATCACCATCTCCAACTACTACCTTCGACCACCATCGCTACATTTTGCTATCATCTCCGGCTAACATCCTTGGTCACCACCATCCGGCCACCACCATCGACCACCCGCTCCGATTATAGCCTCCCACCACCATTTTCGACCACCATCTCTACCTCTTGCTATCATCACGGATAATACCTCTGACTACTACCTCCGACTATTGTACTCATCCGCAACCTCTAACTAACATTTTCTAAATATTTATGTGCCAAACATGTTTTTATTTTTTATTTTTTTATAAAAATAAACATAAACATGTTTTTTATTTTTTGTAAATAAAAAATAGAAAATTGAAAACGTTACTAAATGGCCCCCTATTGTTTTGTCTTAGAGATTAAGTACATTTTTGAATTTTTGGATGGCCTAGTTCATATTGTTCTGTACCATCTTCAAAGACAAATCTATTTTGTACACCACTTGAACACTGATAGATATAAAGATTCTGTGAACTTGAGATCAAATTTATTTATAAGTCTCTCTTACTCTAAGTTTTTTTTAGTGTTCACGAAATAACTTTATAGTGACGACTCATAAGAACTTAATGTTTCAACTTCATCTTTTTCAATCTATATGTTTAGATTGAGAAAATGACTACTTATACGAATTTTGACTTTTCGTTTGCATTAATGTGAAAGCCCGCCAATGAATTCAAAAAGAAAGAAAAAGAATTTGCAGCCTTTAGTTGAGGAAGAGTTATTTTGTAAAGTGATCTAAGTCTAAACTAGTTTGACTTTGTGAATTTTTTGAATTTTAATAAGTAAAAATGAATTAGCCATATAGACCTCATATATGATTTGATCTTGAAGTCTGAAAATATCTCAAGTCATGCATACACTGTTTTACATAGAATTTACTCTGATTATGTTCCTCCATATATGAACACAGAATATCTTAGATTCATTGGTTGTTTTGGTCACTTTGACTAGACTCTGTGATTTCAAACGTGTAAAAATGTGCATGGGTCTTGTAGTTATTCTTTAATTTTGTTCTCTACTAAAAAAGAATAGTTTTATTGAGTTTATCAATTCATGACAAAAAAGAGGAAATAGATGTGTTTAAGGGAGAGTGGTGTTTTTTAATTTTCTTGTGAGTTTTTTTTATTGGCATGTCGTTTGTGTGATGTTTTAGTTAAATGTAGATGCATGCCTAAATGGATAAATTGGCTTGTTGGGTTTTGTTATCGAATTATCAAAGGAAAAGATTGTTAGGAATTTAGACCTTTGTTTTATACGTTTATATTTTGACAAATATGTGATAAATTGTTATTCCTCTTATTCTTTGTTATTTAATGCTTGGTCATGCAAGTTTGGTATTTTATGTTGTAGGATTATATAAATTTAAAAAAATTATAAAATTGCAACATGAGTTTAACCGCTTGACGGACCGCTCAAGCGGTCAGCAACAGCTCTCGGGTTTTTAGTATTCTGCACAAAATGTTGCAAGGTGTTTTTCACCGCTCGAGCGGTGAACAGACCGCTCGAGCGATCCGTACCCGAGCTATTTTAAATCAACTGGGGTTTTGCGATTTTTACGTGAATTGAGAAGGCTACTAGAATTTTCTTATATATAGATGCTGCTAGGGTTTTAATTAGTGAGAACTTGAGAAACATAACAATCTAACAGCCGTCGTGTGCTCATAACGAGAAATTCTCTCAAAGATTGTGGCTTGATGAACATAAAGTATTGGTGCTTCTAAGAATATCATTAAGTAGTGTTTCTTTTTCACACTTTTTAGTTTGTGAAATCTCTTTAGTGGATTCTCAAGAGTCGAAATCTAGTGGTGTGTTCCACCAGCAGTTAAAGTCCGGTGGTATATTCCAATAGTAGTCGAGCACGGTTTGGTGTACGTGAATTCGACAAGAATAGACTTACCACCGTAGGCTGTGAATTCAACAGAGTTTGTAAGATTTATTGTAACCAAAACTCAATATAGTGCGTGATCTTTCTAGATCTGGATTTGTCTCGTGGTTTTACCCGATTTGAGATTCTCTACGTAAAAATGAAAATGTCTTGCATGATTGAATTTAATTGCTTGTATGGTTATTTATTTATTATTTTTTTGTTGTCTTTTGATTTAGGAATATATCAATTATTGCAAATCGATATATAAAAAGGGTTTTTTTTACTACCTCTTGGCGTCCATTTTCGCATGATAAGCTGGTAGTTAAATGGGTCTTCCTTAACCATGATTGATTTCAAGGATCTGAGAGGAATTATAAGTCCACTTGGATTAATAAAACCCAAGAAAAGAGGCTTAGCAAACCCAGTCCAAAGGTGCCTTTCGCAGTCCAGTCCTTTGGGATTGCTACTAAAACAACCAAGTTGTCCTCATATATTCATCTTAATACCAACACTACCCTTGATGTATACAAAATAAATTTACTTTTGAGAATAACCCTACCTACCACATCTTTTATTTTATTTTTTATTTTTTTTTAACTTTTAAATCCGTCTCTTTGAATGATTGCATTTGAGTTACATTGATTGCATTTTAATAAATCTTTTGCACCAATTTATGGGTTTACCATAGGATAGGTTTACAGTGATTGCATTTGAGTATGGTTTTGGATTTTTACAATAATACTTAAACCAGATTTGCCACTTATATGTCTTTAGTTTTTTTTTTCCCTTCAAATTCTCTCTTATTTGTTATGTTCGATTCGCCACCTATATTTTTGTTATGGGCTAAAACAATGCTATATATTTTTGTTAATAGTCATGACATTTTTTTTAAATTTCTTGAAACAACTTATTTTTTTGAATCTAAACGAATTAGTTTTTGAAGTGAATGAATTAGATCTGTATGAATTAGTTTCTTGTACATGGCTTTTGCAAATTATATCATGCAAGGATTTTTTCTAAGCATAGCAAATTTGAACAAGTTAGCTTTGCCCACAACAGCTTTGCTCACAGCAACAACAACAGCAGCTTTGCCCCACAGGAGGTGTTTGGCAAAGTTTTTGCTATCAGCTTTTAATTTCATGTTACTAATTTTAGTAATAAGTTATAATTTTTTTAAATACTTACTTTTGCTACAAGTTATAACTATTTTTTTTTTCTATTTTAACTACAAGTTATAACTATTTTTACCAAACATTTACAACTTCTACTATAAGTTATAATATAAAAACTATTAGTTTTAGCAATGCTAGAGAGCAACTAAGGCAATTTTTGTATGTCTTGCATGACAAATCTTTATTTTATCATTAGTTTGAAAACAGAAATATTGAAAATGTAAAATTACAATCCCATCCATTTATTTCAAAACAATTCCTTTTTCCGAAGAAACATGAGTAGAAGATTGAATTCATTATATTAATATCCCTATTTAATAATCTCATATCTAATCTCATTCCATTGTTAATCACGTTTTATTTACACTATTATCTAACGAAACTTACATGTATATGTGGGCAGCTTGAGCAGCTTTAAAGGTAAAAGAGATTATAAAGAAAACTCTAGAGGCCAAAGAGAATTAATTGGTGGCTCACTAAAACAGAAAATTTGAATTGAAGGTTTAGAAATCAAGTCTTTGAAGGATTCCTAGGTTGGAGACATCGTGAATTCGATATTCACTACAACAAAATGCACTATTGGCGACAACATTTAGCAAATGCATTGCTAAAAGACTACTTTTGGCGACGAAAGGTGTGAGTACGTTGGCAATTGCTTTGGCGCGTAACCCTTTTTAGCGCGCCAATTTGCTGAACTTTTGGCAACAAAGTTTGCTTCTTTGGCGACGGCAAGCACATTGGTAAAAATAGGATTTTTTTTGGCAATGTTGATCAGTTCATTGGGGAAAGAAAACCATTTTAGGCGCCAATGCAAAATTTTTTTTGGGGAAGAGCTAATTGATTTACTGATGCAACATTAACATCGCTAACTCCACACTAATAGGTATTTCGTATATCTACACTAGAAAAGCTTAAAGAAAGAGAACTCCACGATGTCTGGGTTGATTTCTCTTCCATCGATCAATCTTCTTCCAATCGCTTCAACAACGCAGATCGACTTCGGGTTTGATTTCTCTTCCAATAGGGCAACAACACTGATCGATCTTCTTCCAACATGCAAACCAGACGGATCAACGGTAGAGGTATGTGTTCTTCTACCTCTTTCCCTTTTCGTTTCTCTCTCCCTCCCTGCTCATGATTGGTATGGGTTCTTCTACCTCTTTTTTATTGTCTCCTGATTAAAAGCCCTAAGCTAAGTTTTATTTTTTCACAAAAAAAAATCAACGTTTTTCTGTCTGCTGCAGCTCAGTGTTTTTTACTAGTAGGTCAGTCACATTGGCTTCGGTCTGCTACTGCTCTGCGTTTTTTTCCTCATCCTTTATCTTCAAATACACAAATATATACAGCGCCGATCATCCCTTTATGTGTGTTTTTTTCGTTGAATACACATATATTTTTGAACGACGTTTTTTTCTCATCCCTTTATCTTTGAATACACAGACATTCACATTTTCTTCTATCTTCTGTCTGCTGTTGCTGCTCTATGTTTTTGAATTTAGTATGTATGGATGCATGTATGAAAGTCAAAAGTAGTTTCTTGATGTAAATCAATTTAACTTTCTTATTATTGGCAATGTAACTTTCTTTTCCTCATGAATAATTAATGGAAGGATGTATCAAACAGTTGGTATTATATATTGTTTTGAAGTTGAACCAAAATGGGTGAGTTGTTGTATGAAATTGAATTGAGGTTGATTTTTGTGTGATAATGGTTGTTCTGAATTTTTTTATTATGTAAATTATATAAGAAATACAATTTGTTGCATCATATATTGTTTTGGAGTTGAACCAAAATAGGTGAGTTGTTGTATGAAATTGAATTGAGACTGATTTTTATGTGATAATGGTTGTTCTGAATTTTTTTATTATGTGAATTGTATGAGAAATACAATTTGTTACTTATACACGAGTGTGTAAAATTCTATGTAAGTTGCTAATGGGGAGTCATTCCAATTACAACGACTTCATTCCCGATTGAAACAGTCCACAACTAAAACTGCAACCATCAGAATGCTTTTTTATTCCATGCCATCTCAGTATTCTAAGCATGAAACTCATAGCATATATCTAGGTTTAAACCCAAAATCAATTGAACAACAATTTTCGGAGTACAAATGGGAAAGTATGTATCATTACGGCCATGAGGAAACCTTAAGATCCAAGACTACATGACCATTTGAACTGAGAAAGCTGGTATTGGAAAACTTTAGTGCCATCTTTCAGGAGCAGAATTTTAAAAATGAAAATTTTTCAGAGCCATTTTGTTTGTTTAGATTAGGATTACAGTAACTCCCATGATATCACTAACAAATAACAATATTCAGCACCTCAATGCAAGCCAGATTTCTTTGAGTTAAGATTTAAACCCGTTATTAGTATTTTTCTGTTTAAGCAGTAGTCATCAAGTTCACTTAATAGAAGATGAAATAACAACAAAGCCCTCCCAATTGACATATAATTATAAAAATACATAAAGTGAACCTGCAACAATGGCAGGACTAAATAGTAGTTCAAGAAACAAGATAAAAGGGTTCAAAGAGTATGCTACACTTTTATATTTGAAACTATTTACAAGAATATTTCCGTGAGTCAGTGTTAGGAAACAGATGTGTACACCTTGCTAGGCTGATGCAACATTTTGATCCTTCTAGCCACTTGAACCTCCCTCATTAATTCTTCCAAATCCTAAATTTTTAACCAAAATGACTATGTTAGGGAAATAAAGACATTAACATAATGCAAAGTAGCTTCCTCAAAACAACTAATGAGAACAACAATTCAGGTTGTGTGCAATTATGTCATCTAGAAAATTGGACTTCAAATTTTCTATCCAATCGAAATTTCTTCTTCCGATCGGGCTTTGTTGTTTCATGCTCTGTTTTTTTTAGAGTTCACAAGAAATATAGAAGTACTATTTAGCTTTGATTTGAGATCCTTTTTTTGACGAAACTTGTTGATTTAGTCTCTTTGTGCTAATTTTATTTTTTTAAGTTGTTAATTCTATTTTTTTTATGTTAACAAGAAATGCGTTGTGCAATTGTTTTTACCTCCTAGTTATAAACACTAAGATCTTATAGAGAATTGGTAGTTCCCTCACTATCATCACAAGTTCGAAACTGGCTTTTGAATCCAAGACTTTTGGAAAAATATCTTCTTGTTAACCTTACTGGAAAGGAAAAATTTCTTCTATGAGGCATTTGGAAAATTTTCTACTTTTATGTTGCTTTTGATTTGTGAAATGTCTTTTGTATCTTCTTTATAAGAAAGAATTTTCGTGTTTTCCAAACACGAATATGGCATTGAAGACAATTCTATGCACAATTATATTAAAAATTTTGGTTTAATTTTGTTCGTGAATGACATTTTCTAAATATTGTTTATTCCTTTACTTTTCTAATTTCTTAGATAAAAATAATCCAACAAAGTATAATTTTTCACCCAAAACATTGTTTGTTTTCTTGTTTGTTGCTTATAAGAAATGTGGGCACCCAATCTCTAAACTATTCATTTTATAATCCAATTGTTTGTTTATAAGAAATGTAGGCACCCAATTTCTGATCTATTCATTTTATAATCTAATTTTGAGATTATTTATGACTAGATATGGATAGTAGTTGGATGTTGATTCGTAACAGATTTAGTGATCCATATCTGGAAGGGATAGAGTCGTTTATTAAATTTGCAAAGTCGCATATGGGTGAGGAAATGGAGATTAAGTGGCCTTGTACCAACTGTTGCAACTACTATAAGCATGAGCTCGATATGGTGAAAACTCACCTACTAATAAATGGAATGCTAGCTTCCTATACTACATGCTTGCAACATGGGGAGCTTCCAATACTGGATGAGCCAGATGGGAGTGATGATGAATATAATGATTAAGAAGATAAGTTTGATGAATTGATTGAAGACCATCATAGGGGAACTTACATTGAGAGTTATACTATAGAGAGGGAAGATATGCATAACTTCAAAAATTTGTTAAAGGCCTCCCAGCGTTGCTTGTATACGGGATGTAAAGACACTTTGTTATCATTCGTAATTCAGATGCTTAAGGTTAAGGTAGAAAATAGGATGAGCCATAAGGCATTCGATAATATTTTGAAGATACAACAACAATTCTTACCAAATGGCCACGTGGTTCCAGAATCAAGTTATGAGTATAAGAAGATACTACGTGACTTGGGCTTGGGATATGAGCTCATCGATGCTTGTGAAAAAGATTGCGTACTATTCTGGAAGGAGAATGCTCACTTAAAAAAATGTCCTATTTGTGAGATGCCCAGGTACAAGTTCAATGATGGAAAAGGTAAAAGATTCCTTATAAGATACTACGTTATTTTTTTTTGATACCGAGGTTGCGAAGATTGTACATGTCTAAGAAGACAGCTAAAGACATGAGATGGTATACTGATAAGCGTATGGATGATGGGCTAATGAGGCATCCGGTCGACTCCGAGGAGTGGAAAATTTTTGATATGTATTATCCAGAGTTTGCTAATGAAGTTCGCAATATTAGGTTGGGCCTTGCTACTGATGGGTTCAATCCTTTCGGTAACATGAGCACTTCTTATAGCATGTGGCCGGTGATCCTAATGCCTTATAACTTGCCTCCCTGGAGATGCATGAAGGAACTATTTTTTATTATGGCCTTACTTATTCTAGGGCCGAGTCAACCAGGGGTTAATAATGATGTCTACCTAAGGCCCTTGGTTGATGAGTTAAAGGAGCTATGGGAGAATGGAGTTATGACTATGATGCCTCTACTGAACAGACCTTTCGAATGCATGCGGCTTTAATGTGGATCATACACGACTTTCCTGCATATGGTGATATGTATGGGTGGAGAACAAAAGGTTATTTGGCTTGTCCCACTTGAAACGATAATCCAATATCATACAAGTTAATAGATAAGATAGGGTGGGTGGGTCATCGATCTTACTTGCCTAAAAACCATGCTTGGAGGAAGGACAAGAAGTTTAACGGTTTTTCTGAGCTTAATTTGAAATCTATGGACTTATCTGTGGAAAAGGTAGAGTTTCAATTGGATTTGAAACAACCAGTCAAATTTGGGAAGGATTCTATGAAGAAGAAAAGACATCGGGATCCTTAAGAATTGAGTTGGACCAAAAAAAGCATTATGTGGGAACTACCATACTGGAAGAGACTCAAGCTTCGACACAATCTGGACGTCATGCATATAGAAAATAATATATGTGAAAATGTTTATGGGACGATGCTAGCTATTGATGGTAAGAACAAAGACACGTACAAAGTACGTAATGATTTGAAAAACATGGGCATAAGGGAAGAATTGCATCTACAACTGTAAACTGGGGATTATAAGAACGATGAGGTTGTTAGGCATACTATTGATAAAAAAATTCAAGAATTATATTCTGAATGGAAGTGCAAGTTACACAAGCACTACATTGCCCTTAAAGAGAAGCAGGTGCCTAATCCCAAAAGCCATCCACTATATCCATGTAAACTGGAAGATTGGGTATTCATGATTGATAATGTGTGGGAGACTGATAAATGGAAGGTGGTACTTTTTGTTGATTTTTTTTATACTACAAATTAAAATTAATTATTATTAATGGTATGCATGAATAGTTATTTTCATTAATTGGTTTCCTTTTCTTTTGTTGTAGAATAAGTCAAACAAAGCAAAGTTTGCCCGATTTTGTGTGAAATATAATTATACCAGTGGTTCCAAATCATTCTTATCACGAGTATCAATATTTGTAAGTATTGCTAAAATTTTTATACTTCTCTAAACTATTACTATTTCATTGTATTCTTACCAACAAAATCAAATGACATTATAGGTTAAGAAGAACAATGGTAGGAAACTACCTATTATAGAAAAGTTTAAAAAAACTCATATACGTCATCTGGATGGGAAAGAGGTATGGATAAATGATAAAATTCGACAACATCATGTATGCACGAGTATTTTAATTCAATAAATGGATAATGTGCATTTTATTACGTTAATTGTTATAAATTTATGAATTTAAAAAATTACAGGATAAAATAGTTTCAAAAATTGTTGAGCAATCACAGCCTGATGTCACTGAACTGTTATCAGAAGAACAGATTTCTATGTATGTGCTTGGAAATAGGGCTGCCTATCTAAAGGGTATAAGGACCCATAAGAGTATCGGTTCATCCTTCACAAAGGTTAAGGAGCCTAATCCAGAAGTGATTATTTTGCGAAAGCAAGTGGAAACATTTCAAAGTATTCTACAAGTGTTGGCAGTAAAAGTAGGCGTTGATTCAGCTAATATTTTAAGTTTAGTTCCAAATAGCGAATGGGAGGATGACACATTTTGTGGAAGGCATGATACCAATTTTTTTGATTAAATTAAAAGTGAAATTTCAAAAAACTTCTCGATTGAAGTATATTTTTGGATATTAAGATAATTAGTTAGTGGGGTATATTTGGATACAATGGGATGAGGGATTGCTTGTTGAATGGATGTCAATTTTTTATAACTTTTTGGTTACATGTATTTTGGGATTGGAAATTATTTTTGAATTTTGGAGATGTTCATTATTTATGATTATCTTTCAAATTTGGATATATAAACTTTATGTTGATTTAAATGGAATGTATGTGAAATGAATTTACATATTATATGTGTTTGTGATTTTTTTAATGAGGTTGAATGATATATTACAGAAAAATAT